>JADHZB010002101.1:0-116439 GCA_015657535.1 Nephromyces sp. MM_2019 | reverse complement strand
ATCTTCACCACCTCCTTCATCATCTTCACCACCTCCTTCATCATCTTCACCACCTCCTTCATCATCTTCACCACCTCCTTCATCATCTTCACCACGTTCACACACATCATTACAAGCAGCTCTTTTGGGCGACTTCACTGTGTGTGATGCTGTGGAGACTCTATTCGCCCTGTTCTCTCTGCCATTTAATGAAGATTTTGCAGTGAAGTTTGGTAGCTTCACTTTGAAGGATAAGGGAATGAAAAGGTTGCTAAGAGATGAGCATTTCCGCTTAAAGAGTGGTGTGTTTGATGAAGAGGAGATGGATGTTTTGGTGAAGAACCTGGGTGAGTCTCAAAAGCCTGCTTTTGGCATCTATTCGTCTTTGGGTTTAGCAGCATCTGCTGATATTCAGTGTACTTACACCTCAGAGCGAAGATAATGCTCATTGCAGTGGCTTTTGATGTCTTTTATATGATGGCAGTTGTGTATTCTTGTCGGTTGTAGTGCTGGCAGCACACCCAAGTTGTGCTTTTTTGTGTAATGGAATAGATGTTGCTGTGTGTGTGGGTGAATTTGTGGGTGAGTGAGTGTGTGTGTGTGTGAGTGAGTATGTGTGTGTGTGTGTGAGTGTGTATTAGTGCACTTGTTGATGAGCTTTTGTTCCTGTGCGTATGTAGTGCACCAAAAGAATTTTGTGTGCATGCGTCTCTTTCCTTCTGTAGGCTGGTAAGTTCTTTCTGGCTTATTTGGCGTTTTCTGTGCTTCTTGATTCCTCTTCCGCTACTTGCTAATCTTCTTTTCTTTGTCTTTGTGTGTAAATCTTCTTCAAAACTTTACACTTTTCTGCTTTACCTTCTTCTTATTAGTTTTCTACTCCCTCTTCTCCCACTCTCCCTCTTCTCCCACTCTCCCTCTTCTCCCACTCTCCCTCTTCTCCCACTCTCCCTCTTCTCCCACTCTCCCTCTTCTCCCACTCTCCCTCTTCTCCCACTCTCCCTCTTCTCCCACTCTCCCTCTTCTCCCACTCTCCCTCTTCTCCCACTCTCCCTCTTCTCCCACTCCCCCTCTTCTCCCTCCTTCTCTCTGCTTCCCGTTTTTAGGCGTTTTCACGTGGAATTCTCGCGTTCTTCAATCGCTTTGGACTACGAAGCTCTCAGGCTTGTTAGGAGACGTTGCTGCAATAGCCATTGGCACACACAACCCATCGATTCTTGCTACCTCTATGCAGTGGGTGATAAGGGGAAACTTGCTAGCAAATGAGATTCTCTCTTCATCAAGCTCTCATCTTCATCAAGGCCAGTCTTTGCATAAGCAAAGAAACCAGAAAATCTCGTTTTATCCCGTCAAAAACAGCGTGAATGTGTGCCACCTACTCATGACAGTATTCAATGGATCGTATGATCTACTGCTTCCTGAGAAGTTGCACACACTAGAGTTCCTGCATCAGGCTTTTTGCTCCGAAGGTTATTTTTCCAACTTTTTTGGAAGCAGTGTGTGTGTGTGTGCAATTTTTATTCTTAGGATGTGTTTGCTGTGTGTTTTTGGGTGTGAAATATGCACTTTTATGATGAGCTTTTAGTGTGTGTGTTGAGAGGCTCATGGGTGGAGCAGTGTGTGCGTCGGTGTGGATGCTGATGTGTCGAGCAGTGCGTCTGGGCTGAGATGTTGGCATGTGGAACAGTGTGTGCGTGGGTGAGGATGTGTCGATCAGTGTGTGTAGGTTGAGATGCTGATTTTATCGATCAGTGTGTGTGTATAGATGAAGATGGGGATGTGTCGAGCTGCTCACCCGAGTGTAAACATGCTGGTATTTCGACCAGCTCGCCTGTGTGTGTTTGTGTGTGTGTGTGCTCACATGCTATTGCTTCCTGCGGCTCACATGTGCTTCCATCCAACCCTCACCTATGTCTAGCAGCTATCCACCTGTGTGTGCAAACATTTTTCCTCCTTGGAGAACTCACCCCCCCTTTTGTCTTCCTTTCTTCTACCGTACATTCCATCTTCTATCCAAAATTTTCCTCTCTACGCACACACACACGCAAGCTTCCCCTCTTTCCGTTCTTAGGCAATGCATTAAATGCGAGAGACTTCTCCTGCCCCTCTACCTTGCCGCCCTCTCAACCTGCCAAGTCTGCATTGAGCGTCGCTCTGCAGCAGGAAGCGTGTGCGGAACTTGGCGTAGCGTGGGAGAAGCCCAAGGAAGCTTCAAGCCCACTAAATAGTAGGGATGTGAGCAACGAATGGTTGCTATCACTCTTCTTTCAAGGGTGTGTGTTACCAGCTCTCATCTTTATGAGTGATGTGTGCGAAGTAGTTTCAGCTAACCTTGAAGCCTATACTCATACACCTTCAAGTGTAGGAGGAGATGCTCTCTTCACTGTAGGAAGGCTTTCATCAAACTCGGAGGTTTTGCCGTTGTTTTCTGCTTCATCTGAAGATGCTGTTTCTTCTGTTTTAGCATCTTCTTGTAGACCCAAGGAGTCGAGTAGTTACCCTCTACTTAGCCCTCATGATTGGGGTGCTTCAGCTTCTCATCGCTCCACACACACACAGAGAACCTCTGAGGCCAATCAATCTCTACTCAGCCCTCTTTCTCAGAATGTTGCAGCTTCTCATCGCTCCACACACACACGCGAAAGCTTTGATTCTCATATTTTTGCTAGTGTGTACAACGTTCTGGTAGGCTTAAAACTACACCCAAAATGTGAAGTTCACGCAGTAGCTTTTCGAATCGACTGTGTACTTCCACCCTCTTAAACCTCTAATATGGTGAAAGAGGTGCTTAGGTTGTGTGTGTTGTGGGTTTTATGAGGAGGCAGAGCATCCTCCAATTATGGTTTCTGCCGATTCTTATATGTTTGTATGACATGCGTGTGTGTGTCGATACATGGTGAAGATAATGATATGGGATTGGAATCTTTGAGGATGCAAACTTCTGGGGTCCTTTTCAATGGTGTGTGTGCCGTGGTTTTGTCTGTATGATGTATTATTTGCTTGGATGAATGTCTACGTACACACTGTTTATCTCGGAGAAGCGTGTATGTGTGTGTATACTCTATGTGGTGTGTGCACTTTTTACTTGTGGTTCGTCCCTCATATGTATATGTAGTTTGACATACATACGCTTCTCTGCTACATATATATAGACAAATTGGTACACACACTTCTCCTGCCCATTCCTCATGTGTATATACACCTCAGTCTTGGCACACACATACACACGGTTCTCCTCTTTCCCTTGCCTTCACTAAGTCTCTAAGAGAGCGATTCAATTTGTAAAGGGAAGCTGCTTTCCGCCAGTTGCTATGCCATCGTTATTGGCTCTCATAGCTACTAAGAAAGGGACGAGCTTCCCAGCATACTCTCGATCAGATCTATGGGCAGCCTTCATAGTCTTAACGCCGATGATATGATGAGGAGCTAAAGGCAGCAGCACTCGCTAATGCACACACACATGCACACGTACGCAAATAGCCATACGCATATAGACACTGGCTTGAACTTATGGACACACACATACACGCACACACGCACACACACACACACAAATGTGGGAGTAATAATTTCCGAGTCAAAGCACTTGGAATACACGGTGAACATCACACATGTCATGTCTACAATGCATACCCCCCACATGAATCGCACACCCTCCACATATAAACTGCACTTCCTCCCAACATAAACTACAACCCCATCCCCCTCAAACCACAACACCCCCCACACCCTGCATAACCTTCACAAACTCCTTATTTCTCAGTTGCTCCAAACAGTGCGCGCACACAACCCCTTAAAACAGTAAATTCTCGGCCTAAAGCATCAATCCCAACTCTAACGAGCTAATAATGTACAGCACACACATCAACTGCCACCAACACCCACTACAGATAAGCCTCCCACTCTTTGACTACTCCAGAGTTTAGCTCCCACATGTTCCAAGTGCGATCATACTCAACACTGGAAACCAGCCCAAACGCTACATCTAAGCCCATAAGCTTCGACTCACTACTTGATAGCTGGCAGCTACAGGAGTAGTCAGAGGTTGACCAAATCTTAAAGTAGCCATCATGGCTACCAGTCACAAGAAACCGGCCATATCGAGGCTCAAACACACACCCAGTGACCATCTTATTGTGGGCAAGGAGTGTATGTACACTCTCAGTTGCGGTACCAGAGGCAGAAACTCCACCATTTTTTGCAGAGAATCCTCTCTTTGCAGCTCCCTTAGAAGAAGAGCCTCTCCCCCCCAGAAGAGAGTCTTTAGCATCCCTAGCCTTTCGTAGATCCCATATCTTCACTGTATGATCCTCAGAAGAAGATGCAAAGAGATGAGAGAAAAGAGGATGGAAGGAGAGGCTAAGGACCTGCTTAACGTGGGCTTGGGGGTATCTAATCACGGCCTTTCCTACTCGAAGATCCCAACCTACGATATCTCCCGACTGCGCACCACTCATAAGCAGGCTTCCATCAGGGTGGAAGGCTAGGGAATACACACAGCACCCATGCCCCTCCTGAACGAGCAGTTCGACCTGCTTTTGGAGGTCAAACAGCCTCCAAGTCTCATCGTTCGAGCTGGAAGCCAAGTGGGGGGTGAGAGGGTGGAAGGCCACCTTGTTCACGCGAAGCTCATGATCCTTGAAGACATGGAGGGGGGATGATCTGGAGGCATTGTAAAGGTTGATTGTGCCATTCGCACACCCAGAGGCAATCTCTACAACATCTGATGATGAGGTGGGTTGAGTGGTGTTTAGGGTTTTAGGATCATCAGATGGTGGTGTGTGTGAAGCAGAATTTGACAATTTCTTCCTCTTTGCTGCTGGTTCATCTCCTTTTGAATCGAACTTTTCGCCATTTTCTGAACTTTTTTCGCTGTCTTCAACCTCTTCAAGCTCAGAAAACGGCCGATAATCATCACCATTCACACCATCTTCACACTTCTCCAAAGAAGCCGACACACCTCCTCTCCAGGCGACACAATGAACCCTGTCTTCATGACCTACCAGAGTTTGCACTAACTCCAGATTCTCCACCCTCCACAACCTCACGAAACCACTCCAACTCGCCGTAGCAAACAGTAAAGGCTTCATTCCCGGCTCGGGAGTAGGAGAAAACTTGCCCTCCGTCAAAGGCCGATCATCTGCTACCTGACTGGATACAAAAGTGATGTTTTCTGTTATCTTCTTACTGGTGTCTTCAAGTTTTGCCTTGTACTGCTTCTCAGAGATGTTTAGACGAAAATCTTCCACTCTCTTCTTCCTGTGAATCGCCTTCTCCAAGGATGCCTTAGCAATCTCTCGTCGAGCCTCCAAGAGCTCTTCTGTTCCTTCACTGTAGAACGTTTCTTGGGAGGGTTTTGAAGGTGCAGTAGCATCACGTTGGGAAGCTGAAGAGGGGGGTTTCACAGCTGAGGCTTCATCGGCCTTGGAAACTGGAGGGATGATGCTAGCAAGTAAGCGACCAGTACCTTGTCCTGGAGTGGTTTCTTTGCGTAACAAATCGCGTGCTACCAACAAGCGAAGACGCTCTCTCCTTGAATAAGCATCCTCACCGAACAAAGTGATGGGCTCGTTGAGGGAGCGAAGCTGCTCTCTTACCACCCGGTCATCTGTTGAGACAGAGAGAGAGAGCATCCGAGACTTTTGCTGAACAAGAAAGCCATCCATAGCCTTCTTGTGAGCCTCGCTTGATTCGGTAGATTCCATAGTTTGGGAGAGGGGATTATGGAGGAAAGATGTATGGCAGAAACACGTTTTGCACACAAAAAGTTGAAGATATCTATTTAAAAAAACAAGATTTACACGCAAACAGGAAGTTGTAGACACCTACGTAAAAAATACGTTTTACACACACTGATATACACACACAGAAAGCTGCACAAAGATTATGAGAGCACGAAGCTGGAATAATGAGCTCTTCTGAGAGGCAGAAAAACCTAGATAAGCTCCTTTGCTTCCCAGAAATGAAGGCTCGAGGCGCTAAAAAATCATTTTAATGCTTAATCGTAGCAATGTGGAGCTGAAGAGATGGAAATTAGATGAATTTAGCGGATCTTATCTTTAAAATACAGGAAATTTGAGAGTAAAGTCAATAGACCAAAGATCTCTGGAAGAAAGTACGATAACGACAGCCTCCAAAGTTATGTGGGATCTCTAGGGTGCAGCTATGCGAAGGGTAGTTGTGCAACTGCCAGAAAGCTGGAGAGAATCAGAAAATCAACGAAAATGGCTGAGAATACTACCGGTTTTCTGGCTTGAAGACTGCAGGGAGGAGGTAGACCCCCCAATAGTTACTCAAGAAAGCACTCCATCTGAAGAAAAAATTCAAAAAGGAAGAAGTAGAAAAGTTTTCGATAGAATAGAGGGTAGAACAAGATGCTAATTGAAGAAGGAATTTTCGTGGTATACTCAACGCACATAGTAAGGAAACTTAGAGATTTAGCGTTCTCACTTTCGATACAAATGGCTTCGGGAGCCCCAGAAAGTTTAGCGAGGAAAAAACTCATCTCAATCGAGGAAAGCTGATGAGAGATAGAACAGAGCAAAAGAGAGAGAGACAGCAGCACACACAATGAGGCAGACACATAAATAGGATTTGTCAAAATCTTCAATGCTCTCAAACAATCAGGGAGAGCTTTCAGCATACAAAAATCTATTGTTCTCTTCCTATTTAGATGAGGTAAAGGGAAACTCAGAAGCAATCATACTGAGGGATTATACGCACACACAGAAGCACTTATACTGAGGCATGACGCACATCGAAGCAATCCCACACGCGCTGGCAGGAAAAAGATGTACACTCACCAAATCATAATCAAACTTGAAGATGCTATCAATTCACATTCTCACCGTATATATAACTGAACTCACAATACAAATAGCACACACATGCGCACGCCATCGCAATATAGTTTTTTATAATAATAGGTTCTAAATCCTAAACGCAAAACAGAGGTTAATAGAGAGCGTAAAACAGTAAAGATGATGAAGAAGCTCCCCCAGAAGGTAGGAAAAGGATTTTTTGAATGCTCAGCCCGTGAGGTTTATGCAGAAGAATAGAGTGATGAAGAAACGACACAAAAAGAGGCAAAAAAAGACCCGTAGAAGTAGAAGCCATACGAAGAAGCTTTAAAAACTGAGAAAAGCACAAAGTAGCTGGGCAGATGATAGGGAAAACAAAGAAACTAAACTTATGCGTTGAAGCAGAAAAAGAAATGAAGATGAAGGCTGACAACAGGTGAGTAGCAAAAAAAACATCCAAAAGGTAGAAACAGAGGTGAAGATGAAGGCTCACATCATGGGTGCAGCAAAAAAAATATCCAAAAAGCAGAAACAGAGGTGAAGGCTAAAATCATGTGTGTAGCAAAAAAAACAACCAAAAAGATGCAAAAGGAGTAGGAGAAACTCAAAGATAATAAGCTGATGAAAAGTGCAATTTGAGGTTCCATCAGCATGATGAAGTATCAACATGGTATACCTTCACATGATAATAAGAAGAATTCTCGCTTTTAAGCAAAGAAAAAACGAGTTTTATAGATTGAAGATGCTTACTTTCTATCTCCAGCAGGTGTATACGAAGAAGATGCGGGGAATCTGCGGGTAGTAGGTATCAAACCCAAACTACGCACAGTATACAGGAGATTTAATGAAAGTCTAAATATGTTGGGGGGTCAACAAGGTATTGAAAGCCAAGGGAAGCTTTTAATCTAGCGATTGGCAAAGCCACTGCTAGACGCGTAATCAGAGGAAGCATGTATGTTACGTGTGTTGATGTGTTGTGTGTGTTGCATGTGTTGTGTGTGTTGCACGTGTTGTGTGTGTTGTGCGTATGCTGTGTGTGTTATGTGTTGTATCTGTCTAATGTGTCTGCCTGATGTGTCTGTTCTCTGCTCAATGTGGTGTTTTGTGTGTTGTGAAGAAATCTCCTTCAAGGTATTTGTAAACTCCTTTTGTGTAATATATTTTCTCAATTCAAAGGATAGTTGCTAGAAAAACAAGATTCATGGAGGATTTATCTTCTCTTACAGAATCACCTGCTTTTTTTTACGCATGCCAGTGATTTGCTAGAAACAACAAAGAAGATCAAATAAAATAGTAAAAAATATTAATAAAATCTAAAAGAAAGATTTGTAAATATTGAAGGCTTTTCAACTCAAATTTCAAAGAAGGCATAAACTGTTTTGCAGATGAGGTAGCCGACTAGAATGACATGTCATTTCATTTCCGAGTAATTTCCTCGTAAGATAGAAAAAAAGATACATATTTTATATAGATAATAGAGAGGACTAGATATCACATGCAGTGACATGGTAAGAGCGAACCGTGTGGTACAACCTTCGTTTTCATAGTCGTCTACAGGAACTAAACAATCTCAAGCTACCACCGCTTTCTTTTGCTTTTGCTTTACTTTTAGTTTGAAATGAGATATTAATAATAGGTTAGAGGCAAGAATTATGGCTAGAAGAGATGCTTTTTCTAAGTTTATGCTTTGGTGAAGCTCATGGGGATGCGTATTCGCTGAGATAGCACTCAAGGAGATCTCATGGTGATGCGTAATTTCTCTTCTTCAAGTGCTTAACACCGCAGTACAGGCACCTTCATCTTTGATGAATGCGTGCGATTATGGGACCAGAGTTATCCTTGCATGGCTGCTTTCAAATGCTAGCTTTTTTCTACTTTAGTGCTTTCAATTTACTTCTTCACCCAATCACTCTTTGATGAGGGACCTGTACCCCCATCCCCTTCTCATCCTGCCAAGAGCAGCTACGCAATCGTCTTTGTAAAGCACTACTGATTCAAACCGTTTCAAGCAAGCTGTACGAGATTTTTTAACAAAAAAAATTTCTGATAAACTGTTCTTCTTGGTATTTCGTGCATCTTGTGTTGTCCTACATTTGTAGAATAGAGAACTGACGCTTGTATATATAGAAATTCTGGCAAGCACACTAGTCACATCAAAGAAAATGAGAATCCAATTTCTACTATTGACTCTCAATTCTAAACAGGCTATTTTACCATTTGTCTATATTATTTACAAGAAGCACCTTTGTATAGATACTTATAAAGGACTCTCAAGAACCTTTATGGAATAAGGTAAAAATAACGCGCTCTTGTGTTGCAGGGAATCTTATGCTCATGTTGGTTGTGCATAGAGTCCATATGCATGAGTTGACTAGGTGCTTGTTATAACAGTAGGTGATGGAAACACCACCAATGAAGGAGGATAGCTTCTGAGACAGCATACCCACTTCTACAGCCACTTTCATAGAGGAAAGTACTATGGCCGATAGTTCAATTTGAATATAGGTAAAATATGATAAGAATTGTCTATAGTGATGTGTAAGCCCCGTCAATTTGCAAGCTACTGCAGAGATCATGGTTAATTTCACCTATAGCGAGCCAGCACATAATTTTTGCGCTAACTTTTGTTTTCGAAATCTCCTGCGCAGCTATTGCAGGGGATGCTGCTAGTTTTGCAGTTAGTCTACAAGGTAGACAGCACACCAGGACTATAATTTTGTAGCTAGTTTCATAGTATTGATGCAGCTACTCCGCCAAAGTGAACTTGCCCTGGTATGCCCACATTTAGATTCTCATCCTAAAGCCTATTGAGCAGATAAAACCATCAATAAACATCTAAGAATAAATGCATAATGACTAAAGCACATTAATGGTGGTGTTTTTGTTATCTCGGAAAAATGTGTCCTTTTTCCTTGAATTAACATATGCACTGAGGCAGAAACTTCGCAAGCATATTTGAATGAGAGGTACTTCAAAATCTCGCTGATTTGCCTAGTCAGCCCTTGTGCCCAAGTACGCAGGGAAAGTGCAAATGGTGCTTACCTTTTTGGAATAAATATGGTGGTACCAGTTAGCCAGCCGGGCAAGCTGGGCCAGGCAGCCTAAAATACCTCAAAATCAATTTTCACGTCCCTTGGGGAAATAGTATGTTTTGGCGATTTTGTGAGACGTATAATGAATCACTGTAACCGCCATTTAAAGTAACGGGAAGCTGGACTCGCTAAATAAGCTATAAAGCAGAAGGAAGCAGGCCTGCTTGAGTACGGGACTATTGCTTGGCAGCTAAACCGTATTCTACGTGAATTTATTGGTGTAAATTCCATATATTGATTGCTTTACTTTGCTTGTGGCATCACAATCTACTTGGTTTCGCTGCATGACGCAGGCTGGGATAGAGCGGCGCTTCTGCAATGCATCCAATCAAAGAAGCTGACGATGTTTTCGAGTTTTTTTTGTACGGGAGTGCGTGAAACTTTCTGATGGCATGTATTTCTATATCACATCCATATAATTCCATAATCATAGCTCTTTAGTGCTCATTTAGTTGCCTAAGCAGCACGAAAAATGCCAACGTTCATAATCCCTCATCGGCAGGAACCTATGCAGAGTAGAGCTAGTGCAATACCAGTAACCTGAAAACACTGTAAAGTAAAGCCAATGCGCATGAAGTAACATCTTGACGTCTAGAATATTTTTTTTATCTGGAACTCTAGTGAAAGAAAAAGTTTCTAGGCAAAAACATACCGGAAAAACCTTGCATCCTGTATAATAGAAAAAATCAAGACGAGTGATGGTGGTGTATTCTATAAATATATATTCGTCAAAGGTGTAAATCAGCGTGGTTTTAGAATGACATCATCATGGAGACGCTGCTTACCTAAATCGTTGCATAGGCAGATTTTGTGCATCCGTTTTGAGGTTTGAATATTCCAATCTAAGCCAAATACGTTCCTCGGCCAGCTTATTCTATCCCCCTGGAATAGTAAACAATTTGCCATCACACATTCACTCCACTATAGTAGACTCGAACCAGTCTAATTCTCCCCCCTACCCTGAATGAAGCAGAAATTAAGATAGGGCACAGACACTCTACCTTCAGATGCTTCACTTGTGTCATCAAACACTCTCTAACCGCACAGGGCTTGCACACCACGCCACTGAAACTCTACATTTAGACACCTCCCCTGTGTCATCAGACACTCTAATTAACGGCAAACAGCCACACACCACGCCACTGAGACCCTACTTTCAGATGCTTACCTTGTGTCATCAAGCACTTTCTCTAACTTCAATTGGCTCACACACCACACCACTGAAACTCTACCTTTAGATGCTGCCCTTCTGTTATCAAACGTTTTCTCTCCCTAACTTAAGCTCTCCCACGCACAACGCCAATATTTCAGCGCCTCCACGCTCTCACTTCCCCAAGAACTCGAATTGTTAGAACCTTATTGCAACAAAGCTTAAGTGCGGGCTAGCTAATAGACCCCTACACTACACAGGAAGTAGCTGCTATTTTTTCTCAAGTGTGTAGCCTCGCGCGCTGAAATCCCTAATCATGGAGTAGTTTCCTATCATGAAAGGGCGTTGTGAGACCTGTTTGCTCAAGTCTGGCCTTGACCGCGCCATAATGGCCTTTTGACTGTATACTACCCGCGCCATAATGGCCTTTTGACTGTATAGCACCCGCGCCAGACTTAATTTTTAACCAATGAGGTTTGCATTATCATAAGGCACCGCACTAAGTCATTGAAACTAGTTTCGACAAATTTTGTAGGTTCAAATTCAACAGATAACAAAGTCGTGAGTGACTGATTATTTTAGTGCAACTAACACCTCACAGCAAAGCATAACATTTTGTTTTCGTTTTGAAAGTAAGCATAATAAAAATTTACAAACAGCCAGCACATCTATTTGCGTTTTGCAAAGAATACACTGTATCGAACCTACGAGGTATTGCACTTGGTTTTTTTGATTGCAGCTTTAATGGGGAGTGTATGTGCATAGGATACATTAATGAGTTTGCTAATCAATGAAGCGCGGCATGGTATGAGCTGCGAGGTAATGAAAAAATAGCCCTCAGTGCTGGTGTCGGCACGAAGCACAAAAGACGAATTTGTCTCCTATTTCAACAGTGGATACGAAAATATTTAATGCCTGTTTTATATAAAAATTTAAAAGGCTGTGCATGGCTATTCCGAGCTAGGTAATAAATTTTATACAGATGACTTGTATGCCTCATGTGCGGTCTTTTTTAGGTAACTTCTTAACGAACTTTGATTCTTTGAACGCTTGGGTAAAGAGTCAAACAAGGTATTTTTTTCAAGTGACTCGGGCCATTTCTCTTGCTGAGTAATAGCAGCATCTCTTGCCTCCGCTTGACCCTTCATCTGCAGATTATTAGGTCGAATTTAAGTTCGATTCCTGCGTCCTTCAATCCACCTTTGGTGAGATTCATGTGTTGATATTTATTAAAATGGGCAACATTGTGTTACTGTGTAAGACTGCTGGTCGCGGTTTCCTTTTGGTTTCATGTAGAAGGTCAAGCATATATTGTATTCAGTGGTACGCTACGCTTGTCTGAAGGGTTTGTGGCGCCATACATCGAAAACCGTAGGTACAAAAACTTTTGACTCATGTTTTGCCAGCATGGGTGATGGGCATTCTTTAAGGGAAGTTACAATTCCAGTTGGTACCGCAGCCAAATTGCCTCGTAGTGATTAGCTTAATGGTTTTCAGCTAGTCTTTTAACTGAATAAATGCGTCTTCACCAGTGTCGGTCTCCTTTATCCGTTGTCCTCGAAGTTGTTTCACATTAATTCATCGCTTTATATCGCAGGAAAAGCAGTGATGGCATCCCATAGTACTTCAGCGGGGAACAGCATGATAGCTGCCCGTATTGTGCAGTATCGCAGAGATCTTAGCATCGATACGATCCCCATACCCAGACCGGGAAAATATGACGCTCTGGTAAAGATCGATGTTTGTGGTGTTTGCCACACAGATCTGCACGTGCAAGAAGATGATTGGGGCGCTAATAACGCTCTACCGCGCACTCCAGGCCACGAAGGTAAGCAGGAAAATTATTCTATCTTCTGATAGCGCAGCAATTTGAGTATTTAGATGCTCAATCCGTTTCCTGCTTAATGCTAAGACGCTGCTGCTACGCCTTTTAATTATACCAGCAGGTTTTACCACTGACAAATTAAGCTCTCAGTTGATATGGCATCAAAATTTAGCATTGCGGAAAGCATTAACGTTGAAAAGTTGCCTTCAAAAAATGTTAAGTTTCAATTACTTGGAAGCATCTTTCGTCTCTTATAGTGTTCCACATGGTTTGTTTGTAATTTACATTTTTTTTCAGGTGTAGGTAAAGTCGTGGAGCTGGGAGAAGCCGTTACAAGACTTAAAGTTGGAGATCGTGTCTGTATTCCATGGCTGCATTACGCTTGCAGAAGCTGCCCCCACTGTATCGCGGGATGTGAATTCCTCTGCGCACAGCAAAGAAATACTGGCTTTAATGTGAATGGATCATTTGCTAATTATTGTGTTGCAAATGCTGACTATGTTGGCATAGTTCCAGATGTGTTGAGCGATGAACAGGCTGCGCCGATATGCTGTGCTGGAGTGACTGTTTATGCGGTAGGTATTTTTTTAGAATAACTGAATAGTCAAAGAGTAAAGCAATTTTTCTTTCACTTTTTAAAGGCTTTAAAAAATAGTGGAGGAAGGCTAGGTCAGTGGTGCGCAATAACTGGAGCTGCTGGTGGACTGGGCCATTTGGCAATTCAATACGCAAAAATTATGGGCCTCAGAACTATTGGCATAGGTAATCTACAACATATATTTTTTCTTTGCTTGCATGAAATAACCGAGAGTTAATGCCGCGCATATTTCCTTTGTTTTCTTTAGATGTGGGTAAAAATGATTTCCTATATTCCATGGGTTGTGACGTGGCCATTGATGCTTTCACTGACGATGTTGTTAAGAAGGTGAGGTTATCGCGTGATTCTCTAGGGGATGATTCAGGCTTTTTTGAAAAATTGCAAATCCTACGTCATTCTCAAACTATTCAGGTTATGGAAGTCACCACAGAAGGCGCGCATGTAGCAATCCTCCTTGCTCCATATGAGGAATCCATGAATCACGCTGTTAAATATACTAGATCTGGTGGATGCATAGTACAAGTGGCTATTCCATCTTGGAAAACTGAGTTTGATACTGCCTTGGTTGTCATTAAGGGTTTAACTATTCGAGGTTCAATCGTAGGATCGAGACAGGATTTGCAGGTAATTGGTGTTTGACTTTAAATTTCCATACTAGGCATTTTTTCCGTGAAATTCACTAACTGGACTTGAGTGTAATTTAACTTGAATTATCCACAATATGCAGTTTTCTCATAAAATTCCTTTACTGGATTTACAGGAGGCGTTAGATATTGCTGCCCTTGGCAACGTGAAATGCAGTGTCGATTTGCGACCTTTTTCAGAGGTGAATGATGTGCTGCATAAATTGAAAGACGGAAAGATAACCGGACGTGTTGTATTGCGCTTGTGAGAATGACTATGCGTGCTTTCTTGACCTAAAGAAAAGCCATTTGCAAGGATCTGCTGTAAGCGGTTTCTTCAAAAATTTACAAGACGTGACTTTTTCAAGGTGCCCCTAGAGGAATGATCCATTGATTGACGGATACGAGTGTATTACCCGTGGTTTCATTTTCACACAAGTATTCCTGTCATTGTTTGGACCTGAAAGCTTTGGCACTATCGAAAATCCAGTTGTCACTGATGTGAGAAATTGGAGTTTAGATTCATATGCATGCTAAGTTAATCTGTCTTTGGATGCCACGTAGAGTATGTTTTTACCATCAATGGCGTCGCTTTCTCCTGATTTTTTGCAAGTGATAAATATGTGAACTAGTAAGTTTGTAAAAGCAGTTCAAACCTCAACTCGTTTCGAAAATGTTCTTCGCCCAGTAAGATGTATTGAAAGTTTTTGTCACCTTTTTCGCGGGAAAGGATATGTGCTGCTGTGGCACCAATTTATTATAGCTTAAACATGCTGGAGGTTTAGGTTCTGCTGTTTCTGTATGCGGTGCTATGATTTTATGTGTTTTTATCGGGTATTTTACCATGTTTTTGATGTAATACGAAGCTTTAGAAATGATTTACCAGGGTAGCCAAAACTGGAAAATATGCAGGAGCTTTTTTATGGCTTTCTTATGATCGGACTACTCAATAGAAGCTTTGGTGTTCATCTTGTCTTTTGGTTTACTCTCGTTTTGATTGTTTTAAAGTGAAACTAGATAAAACATGGCCTTTTTGCTGTGTTCGATCTTGTAATGTATGCTTTATGAACGTAGTTTTTTGCTATGTACCGAAGGTTGTTTTAACCAGGGTAAAATTGTGGTTTTGTAATTTAAAAGTGACTTTATATGTTAACTCTTTACAGTTAGAAATGTAAAATCATTGCCGGAGCAATCAGTTACTTTCGCTAAAGAAGTTAATTTCATGTATTAGTAAGAGAATTTTGGAGAAATGAAGTGCAAGTGTTTGTTTTATGCCGTAATTGCATGTTACACCAGTTAAAGTGAATTTTAATGTGTGAAGTACTCTCGAATTGTCTTGATATGCTTCCTGCTAATGCGAACGTATTTGACTTGGCTTAAACTTTGAGCAAGAGCTTTATTTCGTTTACGAAAGAAACTACAACTACGGGTTCCCTGCATTATATGGGTATTTATGGTACTCACGAGGGCTATGCGATGACGCGTTATGCATTTTGTAGTAGTCGTTGAGTTCAAAAGTTGGTTCAGCGAACCTGCAAAGCATGATGTGATTCCCTGTTGTGCTGCTGATTTCCCGCTTAAAGTTTGTGCTCTTGTGAGGCTTAATCTATCCTGAGATCTATTTGAGCCATTTACTTTCTGGTTGAAGTGGTCAAAGTCCAGATCTTAATTTTGTACAGCAGTGGGTATCGTGGAATTTAGGCTCGGTGATACGCCTCCCGCCTCATATTTTCCCTATGAACCTGCGGCGTGTTGCAGAAGTGAATAGTTTTGAAATATTTGCTTGTTCATGCATTTCGCAATGGGGGGGCAAGCGTGTGTATTCTGAGTGTGTGTTGCACGTCTTTGCTGTATAGAACAAATTATTTCTTTGATTTAATTGCATATGGTTCTTGGGACATGAAAAGCCGAGAATGCATGCGCACAGTGGTTCTAATCGGATAAGTTGCGTTCATGTCTTAGGTTTCTTATCACTTTGTCGTTAAATTCGAGGTGAAACTTCCACGCGGCCATTTGCTTGCTCGAAAATGGCTTTGCGCATGCGAAACGGGCTGCTGGGAGTTCTCAGCCTGCCTCGTCTTGATACATCCGACTGCTTCACCGTCGTGCGCATAAACCGTTTTGACGGCAAAGGCGGGTTCTTAATTATTGCAAACTGTGCGTCCACAAAGGCTACCTGTATTTGGTGGAAGCTTTTCGGTAGTATCGATGTGCTTGAAACGCTTTGTATTTTCGCGAGTACGATTCTAGCTGTAAGGCCACCGAATCTTGTTCGGTCTGCGAAGCTGCTTCGGGTTATGGCTGCCTAAAAGCCTGATTCTAGGCAGTTTCAATGCTTTTTTCACTCCATTCGTACGACTATAGAACCTCGCTACCTCGTAAGCTAGAATTGTGATGTCAGGCCGTGCCCTGGAAATTGATGGAATTTAGATACGAGAAGCTCAATTATCGTATTTAGTATCTTACCTCGCAGTGACTATGGCACCGGTGGCTTCGTTGGGGTGGGTTTTGCGCTTCAGCTTGATGAAAAGTTAAACCCGTTACCAAGCTAGCTTTTTGGTTAGCTTCTTGCTGAAGCACGGTCAATGAACCGAAAAAGGATGAACGAGCGAAAACTAATAGTGGCAAAAACCCGCTGCCTTGGGTGCGCTGTGACGTGAGCTGCAAAGTCGAGCCTGCCATATGATGTGGCAGTGCGTTGGTTGTTGCCCAGCGTCCTCGTCTCTTCGTCTGAAAAGTGGCATAGGTCCTGAGAGGTCAGACGAAATCTTGCAAAAATCTTCTTCGTGATGTCCAAATAATTTTCCAAAAACTAATTTTAGCTGTTGTTTTGTTTATTCTCTCATAATTACTAATTGTAGTATTAGTAAGAGCTGTGTTAGAAATTGATATACTCACTACACATTTTTAGGACCTTACTGACTTAAGGTCGCGTACAGCGGCCAGTCCAGGATGGAGGAATTGCTACGAATCCCCCGTAAAAACTAGCAATGTCAGAGCAATGCGGCTGGCAGCTATAAGTGAAGCGTTCCATGTCTGCGTGCCAGACTAAGTATAGTATTGCTTGGATTAGAGCCGCACTAAAAGGAGCCTGCTATTCCGCTATTCAAAAATGGAGTTTTTCTTGAAAGTTTCAGCGTAAGGAGTTCGAGTAGCATGTATGCACTCTTGGTAAGGGGGGCCTCATGGACTAATTAAAACAGTAAATCAGCTTGAAGGATAGGAAAGGTGAATGCCCAGTAATGCAGTACCAGTTCTGTTAAAATAGCAAAATATCATACGGAATATCCATTTTTAACGTCATTACAATTTCCGGGACCTTATAAAAGAAAGCATCAAAAAAAGGTGAAACTGTATATGTGCGCAGCTGAAAATTGTGGATATCCAACCGACATAGTGGCACGGCTGAGCATCGAATTGTAGTTTGAAATTATATAGCAAGCTTTTAAACTAGATTGAGAGGGTAATTGACCCCTAGTCAGTAGCTGGCAGTCGAGAGTTCGGGATAATTGCGGATAGGTGTTTTTTACTTCAAATAATATTCTAACACCAACATCATGATGAAATATAAAAGCATCATGAAGTGGATTGACGTCCCAATTAAGCCCTACTTCGAAGTCCGACGATGGTCTGAGTGAAGTCAGTGTGTTGAAAGTAGAAGCGCTAACTAGCTTTTACAGGGTGTGACTTAACTATAGTTAAGGCTAGACATGCAATTAGGTCACTTTTCCTATGTGTCATTCTTATTTAGTCACTAGTAGTAATAAAAGCTACGAAAGAAACCTAAACAGCATGGTGTTTTGCTTGCTTAATCACGAGCGGTGACTCCTTACTCTACGGGTTGTGTTATTCTCTAGTTTCTGTCAGGCTAATGAAACAGCAAGCATGGATGATGGTACTTGGTACGTGCATTGGCAGAAGCTAACATGGGCTGTTTCAGTGTACCAGCGCCGCGCTTGTAGCTCAGGTATTCGCCGCACGTGTGGATAACCACCGACCATAGGACGCCTCCCAAAATTATTAGTTACAACTGCCGATGATACAAAACATGTTTCCACCGCTTCTTCGACGGGCCTAGCTTTCATGGTGATATGGTCTTCATGTGAGTATTCTTGAGGAAAAGCGTCTGAAAAGCAACGCGCCTATAAGAAAAAATTATGTAAAGTTTTTTATACTTCCCCAGGACTTCAGCCCGCAAAGATAAAATCGCTAGTAGTATGATGCGTGATCCCCCAGGATTCATTGCCTTCAAAGAATATTCTTGTACGAATGCTGCGAGTGCTAATTTGTGTGAGATTTTGACAAGTCTATTTTGGCATGGCTAGCAGTATGTGCCTCAACTCTAACTCAAGAAGCGGCTTATGCTTACTGAATCCCTGCTGGATATCACGGGGAGGGATACCCCTAGCATATGTTTTCATATATATTTTGCTCAGCCTACTTTTGTATACAAATGGCAACGTCACTAAGGTAACTCTCATCAGACTAGCTTCATATTTGCATAATTATGCAGTTTGCTGATAATATCTCATTATTGAAGATGGGTAGTGAGGTGCCGTAAATCAAGTTACCGACATGGCTTTTCTACAGACTCTCTTATGCTTCTTTTGATTGTTGGGATTCTTTTGCTTTCGCTTATCTAGTTCCCTTTTCGTTTTCAACAGCTAATTTTCACGTGGCTCTTCAGCGTATTTTTATGTACAATGTTTAATTCTGTTCTGAGAATGTGCTAAAAGAACTTTGTCTGTTTTTTATGACGCTTACAGAATGGACGCAATGTTTCTCACTAGTTAATGCTTGGCTGCTGTGAAGCTAGCGAGGCTTTGAGCATGCAGTGAAGGACTTATTTTGCAGTTATTTCGTCTTATTTTACAGGTTCCTAGTGATTTAACCTCGGGTACTATCCGCTGGGTAAGGTTTTCGGGGGGTTTACTTTTTGCAGATGCCTCTTTTTTTTTACCTGAAATCACCAGAAATGATAGAATTTTTTGTATATCTTTTTAAAAATATCACCAACCCCATCGTTCTTGTTATACCGGCGTTTTCCTTATCTATGCCTGCTTTTTTATATTTAGGGTGATGATATAAAGGCGTCTAGAAAGGAGATCGATGCGCTTACTCACCGGTGCCAAAAAACGCATATGCGTGCTCTAACAGTTATAGGCAGTATAGGAAGGGGGAAAACGCATGCGTTACAGCGGCTACTGCACGGACATCATTTTGCTCCGAGTGACCTTTCAACAAAATTTTCTGCAAGTTAGTAATTTCAAATGTAATGAAACTTCTTTAATATTAAAGAAAGCAAGATGTTTTTACCCTGGGCTCAAGGATTGAATTCAATTTATTATTCTGTATGCTCTACAGTCGCTACCTACTCTTTCGCAAAAGGCGGTCCCAGCATTCCGCAGCTTGTTTGTGGGATCGATATCCCCGTAGCTCGATCCCAAAGGCTTCATGAGCTCAATACGTCAAAGCCGGAAGGCTCTCTAAAGTTGGATTCATCTCGAAACTTTAATTTTGCTCCTAATTTGGACTCAGACACCAGTCCCATGTCTTTAGTGAATGATATACTAAATTTAACAGGCTGTGTTGTCATACCTGTTGCTGAAGAAGAGCTAGAAATCGTGGGAGACAGAGTGCAGCTCGCTGAGTACTACAATAATATCCTCAAATCGTTGAGCTCGAAAGTTTTGTCTGAAACTATTCGGAAAAACAATATAAGAGTATTCCTTTGGGTTATGGTGCGATATTTATGCTATCTTTTTTTAGGGCTATTTATAAGATTCGCATACACAGTTTTTAAAATTTTACTTTTTTTACAATATTTTTTTAGGGCAGCAAGAAAACACTGCACGAAATAGACCTCTTAAAGAAACATATTCGAGATAATATTTTTGATGATCAAGCTCAGCAGAAAATTGAAGTCAAAGTAAACCCAGTTAAGAACCATGATGAAATTCTTGATACATTGAAGAGTATTTCTAACTTTCTCAAAAATGAAAGTGAAATAGCTTCGGATACCAATAAGCACCCATTAAAAGAGTCTAGTGCAGAAATACCTTCAGGTATTCAAATTCTGAATTATTTACAACTGTATTTACTGTCTTTAATAAATGGAACTACGTTTTTAATGCAAGTCACTGTTGAAAACTTCTATTACTACTTGCAGACGTGGATACGCTACCATCTGTAGTCACCCCAAGACTATATATCTTAAAAGACTCTGAGCGCTATAGCAATTCAGTTGGTAGAAGCTTGGAGAACAAATTATTTCAACTGTTCAAGGTGAATGTTTCCTCATTAAAGATATAATTAAGAAGTTACTAACAGAAATGAGCACCATTGTTTTTGTTAGGATTATGAGATCTTGCGGCGGAAGGATTTTCTAAACTTGAATTCCTGCCTTGCAAGTATGGAGCAGTTCAATGGCGTCCTTTCCCGTTTGGTGGATCAGTATAATGTTTTGAAGGTTCCTATCTCGGTAAGTGCCAGCAGTTATGTCTGTCAGAAAAATTCTTTTTCATTTTTTGGCCTAGTTTTATTCAGGGATCGGATTCAATCTCAAGCGTTGAAGTCTTCGCCAGGAATCTAAATGAAGCATTTGTGATGAATATGGTTATGAGGTAATTTAATTTCACAAAATTACTGCGTTTAGCTACTTTTTAACATTTACCACCTCATCTATATCTTTGCAGAAGCCTCATACTTCTGGAGAGAAAATATCAAGCCAAGCTAAGGTTGAGCTTACTCCAGATAATAAATAAACAACCCTCGGTATACGAAAAAAAGAAAGTGATGGTCATCCAAAAGGTATTACAAGGTTACTATCACGTTAAGTATCTTTTATATAACTGAAATTTTTAATGTTTACCAGAATCTGAGAGAATTATTAGCTGCTGTCGAAGCCTTGAGAGAGCTTGCAAACTTGGGGAAGGATGCTCAAATCATGATCACGAGGCTATCGTCAGAGATAGCCGAAGGAATGATTAAGTATGCCGAAAATTTTACCGCGTCTCCTGTTGCTCAACTTAAGGTAATTTTGCTTACCTCAATTTTTATATTGCTGGTGCCGAACATAGCAGGTCGAATGTACCTTTATTTAACAAATAGATTATCAGCCCCTAAGTTGCTTCCCTATTAATTGCGATATGAATGGGATATGCTTATTGTGCTTGATGTATCCGCTCGGACTGAACTTCCTGAAAAATATCTTTATAATTTAGCCGATTGGAAGTAATGGGTGTAGATAGTATTCTGTTATCTCCATTGAAGATATAGAAGCAGTTAGAAGTACTTCAGTGGGCATATAGAGGTATTTTTTTATGCATTGCATAATATTGCTTGCAAATTGACAGCGCTGTAGAGTATTAACTTTTCATAATTATCTTCAAAAAATCAAGGGTTGCGGAATCAAATTAAGCTACAGGCACTTATTTTTGTCTTATTTAATAAGCATAACATCGAGATTCAAAATTTTATCAAGTTTAAGAAACATCAACGACTTATAGGTCATTGCTATTTTGCTACCTGGACCATTTCTTTGGAGTAATGCTTAAGTCAATCAGTAACTAATCTAGAAATACACGCTTGACGAAGCACACTATAGTTCACTTTTTTTGCTCTATAGATGACTCATGAATTAGTTTATATTCTACTAACCTTATGGAAGCTTCGGTAAGTTGTTACTATTGTCAAATTAGTGCACTTCTATAGGTAGGTAATGACAAGGCTTATGCTAATCACCGATATTTTCGCTTATTGCTGGCGCATACATGAAGCCTGATAGTGCTTTTTATACATTAAGTCTCCTCGTTTTTGTTAATATAAATTCAGAATCGGGGTACGGTGAAGGAGATACTGAAGCTTTTTGGTACTTCTGAAGCTAACGATTCAAAATCTCAAAAGGGGATTCAGCTCAAATGTGGTTTGACCGGAATGATACGTGGAAGAGGATACGGAAATCTACAAGGTTTTGCAAATTATTCAGCTGGACCCTTCACTCTTACTCTTGGGTATGTGTGAATTTTTCTTTTTCAAAAAGTTTTTGCATGAATACAAGCGTTGCTTATTTTATAGGTATGCCAATGATAGAGATTCTATTGAAGCGAGACACGACGGTAGTGCACCCTCAATACTCAAAGTACAGCCTAAATTAAGTTTGGATCTTTCTATTTAAGGTATGAAGTAACCAAACATGTGCCTAATCGTGCTTTTAGATAGACTCTTTGCTGATGTTGCTTTTCGTAGCTGTCCTCATAGTGATTTAGAACTTTGAGACTCTTATTCTGGCGCGTCAAATAGGAAGTGTGGGCTGATTACCACCCTTCCGTTTTCTTCATGCACCTGATAGTTTATGTATTTAATATTATTCTAAGCTGCTTGTCTGTTTTATAAGTTGCTATTTTATTAATACCGGGCCATGGAGAGGCAATTTTGCACGTTCCCTTTCTATTTCCCTCGAGGGTTCACTTATCTTCATTTTGGGCCAGAATGTGCAGCACTTTTTCTCCTATACGCAATTTTATTCTGAGGCTGTTTTTAATACCGATTTTTTTGTCAAACTAACATAAGCTTTTTTGTCGTTCTCTAAGTACGCAGCGAAGTTCTGCCACTTTTCACATGTTCCAAAGTAACCTCTTCCCCTGAAATTTTTTTAGTTAGCATGATGGAAAATACTAAATTTTATTGAAAAACCAGCATGATCCATTGCCTTGCTTTTGCCATCCTATAATAGCAATATTTGTATTTATGTTCGTTATAGTTGCGTTATACGCGTTGCTTTACCTTCAGGGCATTCGAAGGTGTAATCTCGTTGATATTCTGGAGTATGGCATCTGAATCAACCCTTTGAATTTAGTTTAACCGAAATTTTCTATGTGATGTTGCACTTAGAAACTCTCTCTGCAGGGGCTCGTTGAGTGCGCAGCTTTTGAGCAGTGCTCTTTTTTTGCTCCGAATCAAGCCTATTTTTTTCGTGTGTAAATTTCTTTCCACTGGACGCCCTGTAAGTATATAATTACTCTTGTATACGCTCTTCTATCTGAGAGCTTGTTGGTAGCCCCTGAACAAGTATTAAGAATTTTTCCATGAAGGATGCGAATTATTCTCTGGAAGTAACTGCTTAGATTTGCTGCTGGTGCCCCAGTCGTGTATTGCAACCAAGTTACCATGGCTTTCAAATTGAGCTCTTTTGCCAACGCTGGAATGGTGATACTTCAAATCATCGCGTAGTGTAAGAGCTCGACACGGTGTTGCGGCTTTACCTAGAATTTGGCTTCCCTGCTTGCCTGAAAAAATTTGCGTGCTCCAATGCCGTTTTTGGTCATCGAAATATGTTGTTAGTTACTTGACTCCTTTTTCTTCTGGTGGGGCGTCATGAGATGGCCTGATGCTTTCGCAACATTTGTGCAATAAAATACTACTATCGCTAATATTTGGAAAGTTGAAAGTAACATTGAGCTATTTGTTACTAAAAAATTTTGCGACTTGAATCCTTCTGGGATATTGATATACTATTCAGCTATATATGATCCTGTTTATTAGGAGTAGAATATGTTAAATTTCTGGAAGGAGAATATATGACATTGCCGGAAATGAAACCATTGTTAGCTGAGTTCACAAATAGTATAATGAACTATATGACACTACGCATGGGACTCTTCGATGGTGGGCGTGCAATGCATTAAGGCAGACATGTATACCGGAACTGCACATTTATGGCACTACCAGCGTTGAGGCGGGGAGAAAAGAATATTAACTGTAGTGTTAGTTACTACTTATTCAAGCGAATGTGATGATTGAACTATTGCGCTGAGAGCGCTTAATTTTGAACTAGCTATTTTATAGTGAAATCTGATTATCTCTCTCATGTCAAAGAGCGTGGTGCTTCCATTATATGATTGGGCAAAAAGTGTGGGTCTAATGACCTTTTTGTGACAAATAATTTTTGGCTTTCTTCTTGGCTGCTAATGTGTGCTTGTGAGCCGGCAGTCACTGTCTATACAGCGCAATTTTTAAGCGGTTGTTTGTGGTGTTTTTTCGAGCCTTGCTGGCGGCCGAACGCTTACCTCCTCCCTCGGTTTAGGCTTATCCGTAAAAGTAATTATATAGTTGCTTAAACGTTTCGCTGTCCCCCGGACTACGAATCACTTAGTTCCCGCTGTGCTTGCTTGTTCGTCTTTGAGTTTATCGATAGCATACTGGCAGCTGAAAAAGCACTTGTCGTTTGTTCCTGTGATAGCTTTTGGATGCACAAATATCACTGAGTTCGCATTTCAAGATAAATGATACTGGGAATCTTATAGTGCTGAAACCAAAGAAGCAGTATACCCCTTGAGAAGCTGAATTTTCAGTGACAACTAGTAGGTGCGATATGCTGCCCGCCAAGCAGCACGGATAATAAGATTCAGGCATGCCTTTCTACCTTCCAAAATTGAAATTGGTTGCAGCATACATAAAATATTTATCATGAATCTTTCAGAATTATTACGATTACCGAGTCGACTCAGGATAAAAGGGGCGCTTGACTACAGTATCGGCAACCTAGATTAAACCACAAGACATGAGTTATCACTTCTAGGGAGTCGATTATACGGAAGTATTTAGGCACAAATACTTTATTAGCGTCAGTCTGCTACTAGTGAAGCGACCAAGACTTACCATGTATGCCTTCGAATGGGGTGAACATGGGGAATCTTTCGCAACCTGTATGCGCAGAGTCGTTCCCTTTCACCCTGGAGTACGAGCATGCCGAGAGGTAGGTGCTTTTGGTCGTACAGTGCAGTGTAGGTAGGCCGAGGCCGGAATCACTACATTAGCTTATAGTCAACATTTAGTCACACTGGGAAAACAACAGAGGTACGTGGGAAATTAGATGCAATTATTGAAGGATTCTGCTCTTATTATATTCCCAAAGCCACTTTTTCAAGTACATTGCGATACGTTACATATATCCACAAGGCCATGCGAGTATATCAGGCTATCATCCATAGTTAAGGATGTATTGCATTTCTCGAATTCCACGGCAAGCAAACTTTTCTATCAGGTTATTACACTCCTTCCCACTTTTTTCTTAAAAAAATTATCGCACTACCCATGGGTGGATGACAGGAGTATTTTTGCGCAGGTCCATCAATAAATGATTACCCCATATTTTAGTCTCGAGTGGAATTGCACCAAAGTTTTTGAAAATAATATTTTCATATCAACTCTGGGGCTGTGACTTGTATTTACCAAAGATAATTAATCCATGGTCTGGCTCCTGCACGACTAAGAATATTGTCTCCAACAACTTGCTTTTAATTCTATTCTACGCTGTCTGATTGACTTTAAGTCTCCCATGAAGAACTTTTATAAATTTCTTTTTTCGGAAATAATATACTCCTGAATATCCACATTTGGCATCATAACTTCGCACCATCAAAATTCATCCCCCGAGTATTGATAATAAAAAAAGATTAAATTATTTTTTTAGTGGAAATTTCAATTATTCTTAGACTCTGCGACGGTTATTCAAGACATAGCTTTCATAGCAGCTGCAAACTTAAAAAATGAGTAGGTAGCTACATTGCTATACACAATCGTTAAAGAAAAGCAGCTAGAGGCGTAGAATTAGAGTTGAGGTTGCATTTCTCAGAATGGCATACTGGAATACGAGGATTTCACATCGACTAGTAGTACTAAGTTTGCCTATTCACAATATAAAGCTCTCGAGAATAATAAGTGCTTCAGACTTGTATGCGCGAAATCATGTGCGGTGTGACATTTTGATATATGTAATACATCCGACGCTTAGAACGAAGATATTTTTACAATATTCTTTAATGTAAGCGTTCCTATCGGAAAAAGTATATCGATACTTGGCAACATGATCTTGCCCACTCTTTATATATTAGAAACAATTAGGAAGCAGGTTACCATGTCAAATTAGAAAACCTTTTTGTACATCACATGAAGGTAAGCATTTCGTCTCTTAGGTTCTCCTGCGAGTTGCTCGTTCTATACCATGACATTCATGATGTTGTATACTACCGATCATCTTGCTTCGTTAAATTATACCCAACGTGGCATTCACCAACTATAAAAGTGGTTATTTACCGCAAAAAGCACATAGCAGGTTGGATATTCGTAAGCAGCATTGTCCTCATATATGTTTTTTTTGCAAAATCAAAGACGTACATAAGAGTAAAAAAACCTCGAAAAAGTATCAATTCAGCGATTTTTTCTAATTTCAAATCTACCCGTTTAGACCGACCAGAGAAGTTTCTAGATATACCATGGGGTTTTCGAAATACTTGTGGTGAGCTGTAACATATTGTATCAGGAGCACTTAAACCCCAGGAAAGATAACCGATTTTTTTTTTTATAACTGTGAGAAAATATTTTTTATAACTAATTGCCGAGCTACTATCTTCGGTATATAATGTCCAGCTCGTGGGAAAAGGAACATTATTGCATTGCAAGTGCGCTTCGCCAATAATGACCTAATTTAGGCACGCTAGGCCGAGATCCCGTGAGATAAATTGGACACCTAGGGGGCTGACATGATGCGCTAAGTCCTGATATTAAAATAAAGATCAGCTATAGTTTCCCGAAGTATGCATTGGTAGTTAGAACTCTCGGACCATGCTTATTAATATTTGAAGGTTTATATCTTTTGTCTACTCGCTGACTCTCTTGTGCTCGGCATTCAGTCATTATTTTTGTTTAATTTTGATGTGCATAAGTCAATCCTGAATTCAGGACCATGGCGTGGCGCGCTGCTTTTGGTTAAATCAATGTTATCCTCAAACTCCATTAAGAGTACTACCTTTGTTCATTTGGCATCAACATTACCTAGGATCAGCACAAATGCCAAACCATCGTATGTTAAATTCTTCTGATCACAGCAGAAAGCCACTTAATTATGTGATGGCGAAAATGCAAAGACGCATTAACCTACATATTAAATTTGGTGTTATTTAAGAGAAAAGAAACCACGTGAGGTACATGCTTGCAAGAATTTTATTTTAGCCTACGCTTTCGAACGCGTAGCTGCAATGGGCAGCCAATCGTCATCTGTATCCATTTAAGAATTAGTTAACATGCTGCAGATTTCCTTCCAGGTTCCACAAGCGAAAACCATTAGAGCAGCATACTCCACTAACACAAGAAATGAGTGCAGATTGCCTCGAGTGCCACATAGCACACTAATTTCATGGCCTAAAGCAGCGGAATAACTTTCTAATACTGTCAACCCGTTGGTATTAACTTTGATCAATACTCTTAGCATGCAGCTATTTCAGCTTAGAGTTATTATAGCATCATAATCTGGTGCGAACTTTGTGGTGGCATCAGCCGCATTATTCAGTATCTCAACCGTTGCTCATGCGTGGGGGAGCTTCAGAAAAAATGAAACGCAGATATTTTCAGCTGTTATCGAACTGTAGAACAAATTTTTAAACCGTATAATAGACATTAGCTTATTCAAGAATCTCAAAACAAATACTGCTGGAATGAGATGGCAATGAAAACATGTGAAGAAGTAGCTTCATTACGAATGAGGCCAAAGAAATTTCCCTACAGTCTTCGCTGGAGACGCGTAGATGACAGCATGGAGTGGGTGCCCGTGTCTTAGCGGGATACTTCAGAATGGGTGTATTCTTGTATAAAGCCATATATTTGAATTACAAATGAAAGCGCTTCTCATGCAGCATTGATGGTTTTATGGCTTGTTGTAATGCAAGCTTTTCGGTTCCATGCCCCAGAATTGAATAGGTGATTGTTTCAGCTAATCAGTGAGTATTACTAGTAATTGAAACTGCAACGGCGTGATTTTTTTGTGGCCTGGGCACGGCAGGAAGCTTGCGGTGCTAACGCGAATGTGTTCGCCTCGTGCTGCGACCCCACTTTCCACACCGCAATTGCGTTGGGCCACCCCCCGACACCTTCACCGTATCGCCGCGGGTACTTTACATCTCAGCGTCCTCTAGAGGGGGGCTTATGCGTTTTGGCGCTATGCCTAACTCTCGCTATTCTGTGTCAAATCTCCGCGTACCACTGCCACGTTCGTCCCATGGCTTTCGCGTGTGCAACTTCATAGTCTGCAATAGGTGTTGCGCCTTGTCTGCTGCTGGTATAGTTCTACACTGTGGCGTTTCAATTCAGTTACAAAGGGTCGAACAGTTACAGCTGCGGCACCGGGAGTTTACTAAGCAGTGAGCTGCCACGTATCATTAGTGCTAATGGTACAAGGTAGGCAAGAGGTACACCGCTTTTGCACTCTTCACCGTTTGTCATCTCTTGTTCTAATCCCACGAGCGGTCTTTGGTACACTACCGCACTAAGTCGGCACGCCAATACGAGATGTTGCTAGAAAGTCAATAGCCCTATCAGACAATTGCGCGGTATTGACGCTTTTTCCGCCGAAACTGCGTAAAACGGTTCAGCTTTTTGCCTACCTTTTACTGCTTCCTTAATGACGTGTGCACGCCGCTGAGGCAATAGCAACACTAGCTTCAGTTTGCGTTAGTTTCGACCTGTTTCTTATGATATGAGTGATGTACACTTTTGCATTCTATAGTGGATGACTTGCTGATGATTTTTGTTGTTGGCTATATTCGGGCTAATTTTGTATGCATGTAGCCATGAATAAGCTTTTTGATGCTGTGAAAATTGTAGGGCCTTTCGTGGGATAAATTGCTGCTGTACACCAACTTGTATGACTTTCTTGAGGGTGCAGAGGCTATCTAGTTGTGATGCATCAAACTCAGTGTCTTAACGAGGAAATATTTTTCGCTAGCGTAGTATTTAAAAACGGAATATATGTATATGTAAAGTGTGCTCATTAAATTTGATTCAGCAATTTCTCAACCACTTTTGATTGGTGGCGCGTTGGTTATATTTGTGGCGGAATAGCTTCCCATGGGAGCGTGCACCATTTTTCTTTGATTTTTAGGCGGTTTGCGTAGTAACCCGTAGTAAAGGATTTTGATATTTCTCTTGGTCGTGTAAGTATCCCCTGGAGCTTTTTATGGGCTTATCTTGTGTGCGGTACTTGTAGAAAAGATAGAAAGCTTTATAGTGAGATGCCAAAGAAGAATGGAGCTACATTTTGAGCCTTTTTGCCTGTGATCGAAATGACAAGGATAGCCATGTAAGGAAGATTGCGTTATTCTTGAAGCAAACTAGTCATATCTTAAGTTGCTTATGGGCTGCCTGTTAAGGAATAGCTTGTGCGGTTTATTCAGTACCAAGGCTCTTATAAGGAGTGGCGCTATGTGTTGTAGCTGATGTTAAAAGCGTAATGATTTTATTTTGGCCAGGCTTGTTGCCTCACAGTTGCCTCTATTTGCTCTATGCCTTACTTTACTTAGCATCATGATTTACACAGCTTTTGAAAGCAAAATGTGTTCTGTTTTCCTTGGGGATATGGCAATGCTGTACATTGTGGATTGCTGTATGAGTTGTGAACTCGTACTCCCTGAGCAATTTCATGATATAGGTACGATATCTCCTGTAAGTTTTGAATTATTGAGTGCTGACTCGCATGATGTGATGAAGATGCAAATGGGCTTTGACTTCACTTGACGATGCTTGCATGCAAATTGAGTGTGTGAATTTAAATTTCCTAATGTGCAGTTCGCGCTTTCAATATGCATCTTTTATGTAGAACTATTAGAATAGTTTGGCTGAAAACCTAATATTTATCTGTATTCTAATTTGTTCCTCTTTCTTTCGTTATCATTTGGCTTTTGTTTAGAGTTTGTGGCAGGTTTAAAACCAGTAGCTCAAACTGATGAAGTTTCCGTTTCATTTGCGGGAAACGTATATTTTCTAGGAGTATTAGGAATACGTTACGCGCCAAGGAAGTTTCAGAAATAACAGTATTCTTCAAGATTATTTCCTCGCTTTTGTTTTAGGCTTAGCAGTATTAAACATATAAATACTTTATACTGCTTGACTTGCATTATTCGAAAAAATCGAAAAGCCTGGTCGAATAGTATACGTCGCTATATTCGCTGAGCCTGTCGAAGTTCAGATTTTCATTTTTATTTAATGAAGATATTCAAACTTTTGGGGTCAATATTTGAATATGTTTTGTGTGTCTAAAGTTTTGAACAACTTGATATTTCAGCAAGGTTATTCATTGCTTGCTCAATGTATAAATTTCCTCTCTAGGATAAGTTGTTGAAATTAGGAAGCTTGAGTGGTATGCATAAGAAAATCATAACCTTATAGCTGTGTTTCGTTTTTGCAAAGGTACATGGTTATAAATACTCCTATAGGGTCATCGTGCAATTCATTATGCATGCCTGTCGATTTCAGAATGTGCCGTTTGCTGTTTTTGCTGGGCTTCTGGCGCCCTTTTTTGAATAATTCGTTTTTGCTTAATATGTTGTGGATGCACATGTTTATGAACTGTTTTTTCTCATGCAGGCATCTAGCTGCTGAGTGTCTTCAGTGCATTATCATTGGAATTTAGAGCTTATGAATGCAGTGGGATTTCAGGTTCTGTATGCGCGACTATACGGTACCCCTTTCATGTACCTATGGAAGAATTTACAAGTTTCCGAAATAGTGGGAACTGTTCCAAAACATCTTATCAAGATTCAGCGCATCATGAAAAACACGTAATTTCTTCCAAAAATGGCATCAATGAGGTGTTCACGCCGGAGACGAGTTCGGATATTCTAGAGCAGACTTATTGCGAAGAATCCATTGCGGAAAATGATTGTTTCGATAGGGAGAAGACTGTTTCTGAAGAGAGCTTAGTTGGTGGAGATGCCTTAGAGCAAATTTCGTATCATACTAAGTGTATTTTACAGGTGTCACTACTTGGAAATTTATTGTATGATGGTGCGATGGTGAAGAAAAAACCAATTTTTATTATGAGAACGTACTCTTAACCTTAGTTTATACCCTTTTTTTTAATATGAAGCTTTATATCGCTGAGTTGTGGTTTTTCTAGGGTGTGGTACGTTGTATGTAGTAAATAAATTTACTGCGAAGCAGTAATTATTTTAGGCTAAAATATCTTAGCTTTGCTTGCTGCAGCACTTGTGCGTGAATTGCTATTGATCTTTTTTTGTGCAATACTAAGCTGTTAATAATTCGTTCAACTGAATTTTCTATGTTGTCACTTAGCTACTTGGTGAAGATGTTGAACGAGATGGGCTTGTCAGGACTCCGTCTAGGGTTGCGAATGCTTTGACATTTTTAACAGGAGGGTATCACTTGACTCTTGAGCGTAAGTTAGAGGTTGTGCCTTATAGTGTGAGCAACATGAGGATTATGTTTGCTACAATTACTCGCTGGTGTTTCATGAGCTAAAAGCATTGGCTTCTCCTTTAGATTTTTTTTTCGCCTCCGCATTGGGAATTTTATTCGTATGAAGATTTTTTCAGCTTGAAATTTTCGGTACACTTTTTTTTTATGGTTTTTCTATATTAATGGTTGGAATCGCATGGGGATTTTTCATTTTTACGTGCTTGCGCTGTGTGCTTTCACCTCTTTAAGTTCTACCAGTTTCATTTTGTGCATAAAAATTTTTTTTGCCTGATATACTGTTGGCCCTGTTATTTGATGCCTCGCAAGAAAATTCAACTAATTGCTGTCAAACTTGCTCTGAATGATTTCGGAGAAGCGGAATATTTTCAGCCTAATCCAGGGCATACTTTTGCTGTAAAATCCATGTTGAGATTTTGCTATGTTGGCTTATTTATTATTTGCCGATGTTTTTTTTTGTATTATAATTATAATGATTGTCCCGGCAAAGGATATATTTCCGCATCTACCAAGTTTTGAGGCGATTAATATGCTTTCGAGTTATATTTTCGTGTACAGAGATTGTTAATGATGCCGTGTTTGACGTCGACAGTGATGACCTGGTGCTAATAAAAGATATACCGATATCTTCTATGTGTGAGCATCATATGCTTCCTTTCTTTGGGCTATGCCATGTAGGGTTAGTTTCCATCCCCTTTTCTTTAACATCGGTAATTTGAATATTTGATAATCATGGTATGTTTTGTGCTCAGCGGTTTGATTTTAGCGAAGTATTCTGTAATGCATTTTTTTGTTTTAGGAGTAATGGCTTATTCTTTGGCCTGGCTTTCTAACCTGTGAGTGATGTTGCATAATTCAACTCCGCCGTGAATTTCTAATGGAGTATTTTAGCTTATTTTTAGACGTTTGTTTAGTAGCTGCATGAACGCGCCAACTTAAAATGCAATAAATGCTTTCTATCATGTGTGCAAACATACAGTTATATACCTAAAGGGAAAGTGCTAGGTTTATCAAAGTTTTCAAGGGTGGTGGATATGTTTGCCCGACGCTTGCAGGTAAGCTTTACTGTTATTTGTTCTTGTTTGAGGTGAGATATGTTTGTTATGGGGCGCATGAAGTTGATTTTTCCATTTAAAGCTGGGAGCTGCAAAGCTGCTTAAACTCTGTGGCCTCTTATTGGGTATTAGCTTCACATATTGAGTAGCGTAACAATTTTTTCATTATATACTTTTAACGCGGCGAAAAGTTTTTTGTGCTGCTGCAGACTTGATTAGAATAATTTATGCAGAGAGAATGATTATGCAATTATTCTGCGTCTGCTGTTTTCACTGATGTGCTGAATGTTTCTATTTCTGCCTTGGATCTCCGTTTTTGTTGAATTTTTTGAACTTTTTATATGGAGTATACCGTAAAAGTTTATCTCACTGAGATATTTCAGGCGTTCTGTTTTAGCCTTTTACGACTTTTTTATAATTCTTAAGAAATCTGATGCCAGAAATTTTTTCATGTCTTGGCATAATTCTCTCCTGTATTAAAAATGGTACAATTAATTCTTAGGACAGTTCTTCCTGTAATTCTATCATTTTTGTTGCATTGAGAACAGAGATTAGACGTACAAGGGTTTTGCTTTGCAACATACATTGTAAAGTGTCTGTCCGGTACTATACATATTTTGGTACGTTATGTAACATTGATGTGAGTATCCGTAGTCTAAGGCTTCTTCTTTTTCATGCTATGTTAATGGAATCTAGTATGATAATCTTGTTACATACTATTAAGTGCTGTCAATGAATTCCTAACGTTTGGAATTTATTTCTGTTTCATTTAGGTTCAGGAGCGCCTTTGTGACCAGATTGCGGGAGCAATTCACAGCATCCTGAATCCGACGGGAGTTATCGTTGTTATAGAAGCTAGGTTAGTTTTCCTTAAAGTAGCAATGACAGCGTGTTTGTGAGAGGAGCTCTACAGCTGTAAATGTTTGGTAGGTACTTGTTTAGAAAGTACCTTTTAGTATAAGATAATTCAGGATCCTGAAATGCAGTTTCTTTATCAAGCCTGTGTTGTATGAGTTACCCACCCTAAGTTAGCCAATCTGATGTTTTATGTTTAATTAGCGCGTGTTTTCCATGGAAATCTCTAGAATTTGAAGCGCATTTTTTTTTTATGAAACTAGTTTCGGGATATATCTTAGATGCTTATATCTTAACTCATTACAAATTCTAATCTTTATGTAAGTATCCTCGTAACTCTAAATAAATTTTTGATGTGCCGTTCAGCCATATGTGTATGATGGTGCGTGGAGTGTGCAAAAATGGGACGGAAACTATCACTAGAAGTTGTCGTGGGCTATTCAAGTTAGTTTTTGTATTTCTTACACTGCGTTATCCTTTACATTGAGCTGTTGAAAGTATCTGTTAGTGGCAGCAGTTTTATTTTATACTGTGATGGGAAGAAGTTATCAAGCAGCCGCTGTAATATTTTTTTGGTTGGTTGAATTTTCTCCTTAAGGTGGTTCATTCTGTTTGGGGTGATTCTAAGAACTTCAGTATGTTTCATAAGTGGATATGTTACTGTTCCAATTTTGTTTTGCTGTCTTTTTGTGATAGGGATAACACTGAGGCGAGATCAGAATTTATACAGTTATGCCAGTCCTCTTGCGGCAGGAATTTCCGGACTGTACTTACGAAATAAGTGAAGAGCTCCTCGAAATACGTTTTTTGTGGTACCAGTAATTGCTGTGGAATTAAACATGTATCTCCCACCTGATATTACTTTCTCTTGGAAATAGAGTGGAATATCTAGTCTGGCACGACTATCCTTTGAATTTATGATCGCATTTTTCCTTCTATTTCATCAAATATTGCACGTTTAGTAAGGACTGCATCAGCTTGGCTGCATGGCGTGTTATCAAGTCATTATACGGTATGTATTGCGTGGCGTTCTGTGTAATCATCTGTCTATTTTAGCGCTTGCTAGCTTGTGGATATCAATATCCTGTAATTACTAAAGTTAGCCTAACTGTTCCTTCCTGTCGAATCCTGCTTAGTTTCTACTATAGTAGCGAGCACATTGACCCTATGAATATGATGCTTGGTTGCATGAAGTTTTTAGTAGTCTTTTATGTTGCTACGCCACTTCTCATGGCATGTTAAGTGCGCAAAATTTTGTTTTTTATCAATTTGGTGTTTGCTATTATCGTTTTGAAGCTGTTGTCACGCGTTACTCATTTGGAATTGTGTAACTGTATATATCAACAGTTGTTATTTTAGATGTTCCCTGGGTAATGGCACCACTCGTAGACTCGTTGGATATTATGTCTAGTATTTAACTTGGATACGGCTTCTCCGTATTTTTTTTGGGGATGTTTTACTCGCTATTGTCTTGTGATGTTCATCATCAACGTGTCGCGGATAAGACCATGCATGATTAACATTATGCCTTTTTAAAGTGAGAACAAAATCACCTTGTTAATTTTGGCGCTTTGTGTCCACTGATAGTTACTTTTGATTGTTTGAGGGATTTACTTTACGGGGTACCTCCTTTTGTATAGTTATTCTCAATAAGTTTGGGAGTTTGGTAGTAGTTTATATGTTTTCGGTAACTTTAAATAACTAAATACTGATGCGCTGACTGAAATCTAGAGGGGGGGCGTAGAATCGAAGGCCATGATCTGAGTATGAGCACCATTTCATGTTCCCCTTGTATTATTTGAATGTTATTTTGTTTTGCTTGTTTGCCTGCTATTGTCTTCGGGCTTGGGAATGTTCAAGTTTTGATAACATGTATCGGGGTAAAGCTATATTATTCGCCGTTGTATGCTATAGTGTCTAATGCGTTACATTGTCCACATATATGAGTAGCCGCGAGGAGCATACTAACCAGCCGCTGGAATGGCTTTACTGGTTACTCAGTTGCTAAAAATTCAGGGTGGATTCCGTATTAAGCACAGGCTGGGAATTTTTGTTTATAGTGGAAGTAATGGCGGTGCCATGGCAATTTGGTTAATCGGTAGGCCTAGTGGCGGCTAATTTTTATTATACTCGTACCAGATTTTTGCCCTTAATCACATTAAAAGCTGGCAAGGCAAAAGTTTTAGTGTTAACTACCATGTCTTTGGAGCGGTGGAACGAGAACTTACTTGATACCATCTACCTAGTGATGATGTTCACCCAGTAATTTTATGTCTAGTCATGTGTCATGCATTGGCGCCACTGGTGTCTAAAATTTGCTAGGCTAGTGGCGTAGCTCTCATGGTATCCAGTTGCGCCGTGCGCTAATCTCCCATGGCAACAAATAATTTTGGTCTAACAAACAGGGAAGACGCAACGTATTTGCTGCGGTTAGAATGGGCTGTCTCTGCTCGTCGGTAAATGGTAGATCCGGTGGCCTACACAATTGTTAATCGTTCTGAATTTGCAACCTTTCAAAATTTCTGCAAAGAATACCGCACCTTTTAGAAATCTATTTATTTGAAACTGATACTTAATGCTTTCTCAGCTGTGCTTAAGATTTAATGACTTAGATTGACTGAGAAGCGAGGGCACCTGCTTTTAGTCATCCCGTTATATTAGGGGTATTAGTTTACAGTCGCGAAAATTTGTAATCCGTCGCTGACGGAGTTTTCGAGGCTTATCGATAGTAGCCTTTTTTTTGGAGAAAAAAAATTGAATTTCGTTTGTGTGTTCTGTCAACCTTTAAGCAAACGAGTTTACTTAAAGCGTAACATAGAGGGGGTAGCAGCGGCATTATGGAGCTGAAAAGCTTTACCTTATTGGTTACCCTGGTTGTTGGGTGCTTGACGATGCTAGCGGAGGCGGGGCATGATGCCAGCAAATATCATTTTGGATACTCAAGTACAGTAGACTTAACGTTCGGGGGGCTGTTGGCACGTTTTGGATACCGCTACATGAAAGCATCTAGGGTAGAATGATAGCTAATGCGTTCGTAGTGCGTCCATATTTTTTTTGTCATTATCCAGAATATATGGCCCCGTTGCCTCAGTCTATAAGCTGTTAGTTATTTCGCTGAGAGTTAAAAGTTGGACATGAAAAGTTTCAAAGCCGTGCCGTGATCCCCTAGTAGTTACTTTAGGTGTGAATTAAGTGATTTTTGTGTGTGGTGCGATGGGAAACTAGCGGAAACATTTTCAGCCGGCGTTTGTAAGTATCGCTAAGTTAGCTTTTTATGATGCAGGTGTGCAACCAGTTCTTTCGTGTCCCAAATCGTATACGCTGGATGGTCATGGCTGCGTCAAGACATCAAAAAAATCAGCCGAGGTGGTGTGCCCAAAGAAGTCCAGTTTAATTAATGGCGAGTGTAAGGCCATTGAGGTACTGCAGGGTCAGGAAGCGTGCCCCCAGGGATTCGTCTCGAAGGGTAAAGGGTGCGTAAAAGTTGAGAGTAGGGTGCCTGAAATGGCCTGTCCTGATGGCTATCTCATGCAAGGCAAGACTTGCTTGCTACGTACGACATTTGATTCACAATTCTCCTGTCCTAAGGGATACTCACAAAGTGGAAATGAGTGCATAAGCTCCAAGAGATCGTCCCCTAATTACGGTAAATATAAATTGCATAGCATCTACAAGAAAGAAAGCTTTTGGTCGTAGAAATTGTGGAAGAGTTGTCTCATCATTTGGTGGTAACCATCTCCTTCTGCAGTATGTTCGAGGGGCTATGAAATGAGCAAAAAAGGTGAATGTGTCCTGAGGAGGACGTATCCTTCAACACCGGCATGCCCCAGAGATTTCCATTACGAGAACAATGAGTGCGTAAAGGCACTAAGTTTCAAACCCGCAATAGAGTGTACAAAGGGTTATAAACTTGAGACAAAAGGACCGTATGCTGAGCGCTGTGTCAAGTATGAGAAGGTCCTGCAAGAACCCTTATGCACCACCGGAACCTTTGACGGGTACAGAAAGTATTTCATGAATACGGTTGTAGCCTTAGACTAATTCGAGTTACTCTTGACTTTCGAATGCAACTAAATTATGAATATTCAGAAAATCAAGCTGCCTTTCGGAGAGTGTAGCTGCGCCTTTACCAGAGTGCCATAAAGGGTACAGGATGGAGGGCACGCAATGCGTAAAGGTACATGAAGAAATGCCAATTATAGAGTGCTCAGAGAAGGGATACACTCTTGACGCAGGAAAATGCGTCAAAACTAATCATTTTAAACCAGAGTTAGCCTGTCCACCAGGCTCGGAGCTGCGTAAAGACCATTGCCAGATGGTTCACAGGCAGCCAATAGATCAGGAATGTGACCATGACTACACTCTATTCAACGGAAAATGCATAAAAGAAGAAAGTATGCCACTATCTCTGCGGTGCCCGAAGGGATATAGCGAAGACCAAGCAGGAAACTGCAAGCAGGTAATACCCCACTCAACCCTTTTAGTGAGCCTTATATTTCTATGGATAGACGTAATCCTCATTACGTTGTACCATAGCCAAGGTGCCATGATCAATGTTTGTATAAACACTGTGGCCGCGTTTGTAAGCATCTTATTGATTCTAGTTGAATAAACTTTACGCTTGTGTTTCCCATACGATAAAATTTAGATAAGGACTGTGAAGGCTGAGTACTATTGCCCTGCTGGGGAATCGAATGGAAAGGACTGTGTGCATTACGACAAGATACAGGCTTTACCTTTATGCTCTTATGGACAATTGGATTCAGCGGGCAACTGTGTATCGACAACTCAAGCCCCCTTTCTATACTCTTGTCCTAAAAACTACGATATGGATACTACTGGACAATGTGTGCAGCTACAGCGTAGTGAGCTTGCGTATGCATGTCCCGTAGGATCAGTCCAAACGAAGAAAGGGTACTGCGAGAAACAAGTTGCAAGCGCTCCTCAAGTTACTTGTCCTAAGGGGTATACGCATGATGGCGAGGGCAGTAACTGTGTTAAGGAGGAACTCATCGAAGCTAAGCTTGAATGCTCTCATGGAAAGAGCTTAAAAAACGGTTCCTGCCACCCCACTTTTTTGCATTAGAATATTTTCATGAAAGAAAAGACCTTTATGATACATACTAAAAATCTGCGCACGGAAGAGCGCGTTGCGTTATATTGCAATAAAGAAACTTTGACTTAGCTCCCGAACCTTTTTTCCATACTCTTTATCCTATAATATTCAACTATTCAGTCTGCGTATCAGCAGTTGGGTTTTTACAGCTACTTTAAACTATGATACCACCGCGTTGCGAAGGGATCTCGATATGTCGCTTAATGATACACAGGCTCAGCTTCTTTATGCAGACTATCTTGCTGTGCATTATTAACATCGAAAGTGACATGCTTTGCAAGATGGGGGTTGAAGCAATAGATTAATTTTGTGTACCCTGTTGGTTGGCTGAAACTTTGGCTTTGTTATCATACCATAACCGGCGGGTCAGGTGTTCTCGAAATAGGTCGTATGTGGCACTAGCATTACTTGCCTTCATTTAAAGGCTGCGAGGCAGACCCCTCTATGTTGTTCAAGGTTAATTCTGGCGTATCTACTTACTCCCTCTGAAGTTACCTTTGTATCAGTCATTCTTAATTACCCTTGTTTCATAACTGACTTGGTTATGAAGATGCTGCGTATTTTAAGAGTATTTGTAGTAACTGTGTGACTCGTTTAATACCTAGAATCCCTTACATTCAACTCGTTGTAATATCTGTACTTTGATACAATTCCATGGCTCGCTGCTGAAGGACACGTAGCGTGGTATCGGCGCGTCTAAACATCTGACTGTACTTGATGCAGCATCCACTAGTCTTTCGCGTGCGATTTAGCAACTTTCATCAAGTCATTTTCGGTTCAAAGCGATGCAATTCATGTGAAGGTTTGCGGCGTTGCGTCGGTGAGAAATCCTTTATATGTAATTTATCATTGGTCAAATACTGCACGATGGGTTTATGCTTCCTGGTTTATGTAATATGCTACCTTGATATGTTGTAATTATCCTTCTATGATTTTTCTCCGTCAAGTTAACACTTTCAGTGTGAAGGGGAGCTAATAGTGAAGTGCATAGTTCGAATTCCCACGCACAATAAGATCACGGCAGGCGGCGAGTTAGAAGCTGTAACTATGGGCCGTGTACCTGGTACTGTAGAATGTTAATTCATATGCACTCCAACATGTCCTTAGTTTGTTGAGCCGTTATGTCTAAATTAAGAATAGACGCCATAAAATATGTTCAGCCTATTTTCGCCGTTTTGCTTTCTATAGCAGTATTTCATGGGGCTAACACGCTGCTTTGGCATCATTGTCAGTAAGCCGCAGGGGCAAGAATTAAACCAGAATCATTGAGAAGCTTGCATATGTATGCTCCGTGAAGTCTTTTGGAATATGAGTGGGTATCTATAAGAAGTGGGGATAATGAGCAAAACTGCTTTTTTTATCTTCGCCTTGGAATGAAAAAAAAGGATTTAGGCTCAACAGAGTTTTATTAGAGCGAAAACTATTCCGTATTTTATTCCCTCGCTCCCTAAAGGACTGTGAATTTGTTTTAAGCGAAGTTGTAACTGCTTGTTTTGGAAACTATTAATGGGTGCACGATGATTCTACTGTAAACTTAAATATGGTGCCATTCATCAGATCAAGACGTCAAAAACATGTGGAGTGCTTGAACTCTAGCTTGCTTTCGAGTACTTTCTAACAAAAACCAAGAAAGTGCGAATAGGAAAAAGTTAATATGCAGGTTGGAAAAAAAATGCTATTAGCATACCAGCTAGAATTGACACTATTCCTAGGAAAATCGCATGCAATTTCCGTTACTAATAAAGTAGGAATTATACAAGCAATATGCTTAAATCACTTTGTCTGAACATGCTGCACTGGGAATAATGAGCAAGTGGGGAAAGTCTGTATGCATAGATTTTTTTATAATATAAATATAAAGACGTATCTATGGTGCGTTTAAAGTTATAGAGGCAGCTAATTTACATATTGATAGCTGATTGTTGCTGAAATGCTTTTGCGGGGTGTAGCTGCCATCACTTTCGATGCATTTTTTTTACAGCCATCTATGAGCGTTGGATAAGTTTATTTGTGCCAAATGTTTTTTTATCGCTAGTCCATATTGTAGGAGATACATCTCATGGTAAGAAGCCTCGCTACGCTACAACCCTCGCAACATGGACTCCATACAATCTTGCTTCATTATGCTTAGTGTAGGAATTAAGTGCCAACACCGTGGGTTTTAGGAGGCGACCCAAGGCTCACCAAAAATTTTACTCTACCTAGTTTTTAGTCAATTTCATTTAAGAGTGGCGAACCTTACATGGTGTGACGAAGCCATCAAATAATCACTCTCAGAACTTAAGCAAAAGGTTGGTGCAAACCCAACACAGGAGAGCAATTGCTTGCATACCATGTAGATTAGAGGCAGTGCAGCCTATAGCAAGTCACGTGCCTTTTTGGAAAACTCCATTAGCTAGTGGTAACGGCGCAGCAGTGTAGTAACAATAGATTATACAGTAATACTATTCGAGGTTTTCCGGCAGGTCTATCCTTGCTGCATGGCTATGCGAACGATTCTGCGTTGTGCCATGCCCAATTAAACCCCTACTGGGCCATCAGTTCCTTTAAAGGCTTCCATTTGATTACCAGCTCCCTTATTCATGTTCAAGAAAACAGTATACGCAAGCGGTGAAGCATGTCGATAAGCTCTTAGTTGTGCTGCATTTTCAAAAGTGTTGTAAAGATGTCAATGTCCCAGCATCATAGTTTCGGGAGAGTTGGGGGCAAACCAGATTCTGCAGTACCCAACCTAGGAATAGCGTGAAATAGCCATCTAGCTGTTACTCCGGTTGTTTTAGTCACGCTCAACCGGTTAAATAACATTGGGCATGACGAGCTTTAGGGTTGCCAAGATTGTCGCTCTAGGATGTAGTTTTGCGGGGGACTTTTGATTAGTCGCGAACCAGCCTTGACTAGAAGCTACACTTCGAGAGGTGCCCGTCGAAGGCGTACAACTTTTAGTTTCTAGCTTACCAATTTCACTCAACGTGGATTTTGTCACGCCTATGACTCCCTTATATTGAAAAACAAAATGTACTAGGCCATAAATAAAATTTATCATGGCTACTATACTCGTTGGGAGAAAAGCAAGCTTTTGGTTTTTTAAGTCTAACTTTATCTGCTAGTAGTGCCATTTTCATGGTAATCAAAGCTGCCATGCTGAGCACATGAAGTGAGCATTATCTCTTCTCGAATCAGGATAGATCATCCGTATACTTTATAGTACACGTAAATTATACCCATAGAGCCACCGTAAATAATCAAAATTATTATAAGCCTTCGTACACATCTTAAGCCAGTTTCAACTTTGCCTTGCTAATATATCAAGCTATAAGAATAAAATAAGGAAGTCAATAGTGCTGAGATAATGGCTCAGGACGGCGCTTATCTGATATTTGATGTTACCTCCAAGGGCTCATTGTTCATTGTATGGTCAAGGTAAGAGAGCGAAGTGTCAATCAATATTTCTCGCAGTAAGTACGCAAAAATAAAAAATTAGTAACCCGGTTAAAACGAGAATTCGTCCCTACAAAATGAATGCTTCTAACATGCTCCTAATAATTGATGCATATTTTGCATTCAGAGAGAATATACCCGGCGCCCTTTGTTTCTTCAAGCCACGAAAACCTGTGGCCGAATTCAAATACAAACAGAATGGAGGAAAATCAGAATTAATAAGAAATTGTCAAAGCGATGAAAATATGTATTTCCGCGGTTGGTGCACCTACGTTAAAGCAGCGAAGGTAATTATAACTGGTGCTTGCCTTATTGATTGCTGTAAACGGTTGTGAAACTGTACTCTCTTATATGATGGCTAATACCATGTTGCACACAAGTACTAGCGCACGTAGTAATATCTACCCTTTCTGTATAATTCGAGGCTTAAAGTGTTCAAGGAGCTTTTTCTTGCATGCAGCAAGTGGATGGCGATATCACCGTGCTGCCGAATGAGGGTCCAATTCCGGTAAAAGTGGTTCTACTAGAGGCACCGACTACTGTAAAACTACTCAAAACTAATGAATCATCGAGCATATCTAAAGCTATTGCGGCTGCGTGTATTCATCGAGATAACTCGGGATTCGATTTGAAAACTTTGACACTTCCGGTATTTATATCTAAAGTTAATTCCTCCCGAGGATCATCATTGAGTTTTTAATAAATTTGGAGTTACTCAAGACAACAGGCGTATCTACAATGTTACTCCAGTTGAGTAAACTATGGTCGCACTTTCGACCGAGTACTGATTCATTACAAACAGCAGCATGCTGGCTTGAGAATTATTGTACAGACATGATTATAAATAACGAGATGACAGGGTCCTCATGCAGCAGCAATTCGTGCTATTCCCCTTGGTCTTATTAGATTTAGATTTGCATGAGCGAGTAATGTTTTAGGTGAGTACTTAATATAAGATACGTATTCAGTGAATGCACAAGATCTGCACCCACGCTTGTTTAGCCTCTTGTACACAAGGGTCTAAAGTAAGATTCTAAGTGGATGTGGCGTGGCGTACATGACCTATTTATTCGTTATCAACCACGGGGGCGCATATCCTGCCGTGAATGTAGGCTAAAATATTTAGCCTTCCATTTTGCCGAAGGTAACTTTCGCAAGCTAAAAAATGCTTATACATTCACAACGCTTTTCCGAGCATAAAAGCTAGTTCTCATAGTATATATAAAGTTTCCAGTGCTCGGCAAAGCAATGCTTGGCATATACTGTTCAGCTGGCAATATGAGAAGGAAAGGTGCTTTGCCAAACTGGATAGTATTCTCTGCCTCTAGATCTGCGTATCTCAAACACAAAATATATGAATATCCATAAATTTACTCGAAATTTGGAAAAAATTTGGGGTTATATATTATTCGAAATATGTCGTCGAGCATGCCAAGTTTATTGCTGAGATGGGGGAAAAGCAGCTGCCCTAGTTGGATAGCTAAAGGCACTATAAGTGAATTGAGCCTTGATTGCGATTATTCGCATTTCACTGACGCCATAAATTCGCCTAAACTGGATAAAGGTAAGCATGAAAGCTCATGTCCGGGATGGGCAACGTGGGCGAATTTGGCGCTGCAGCGTAGTGAAAAATACAGTGGGCAAATTCAAACGGGCACCTGATTACATACACCACCCCACTGAAAGGCCCCTTGGTTCCGTGGCCATCGTGGGAACAATGCCACAGGATAATTATGAAAAATCGCAAGTTGAGATTTTTCATATTAAAACTCAGCGGACTGAAGGAAGAGATTTTTAAAATTAGTCGAAATGTGAACTACATGTTTATTTGATACCAGGCTTTGTTAATAAGGTGACAGGGCGTATTTGAGATTCTTTCTCTGGAGGCTCTGCTATATCCTCGTGCTACACCTAGTCTCGGGGTACTCTGCTCGAACTATATATGCTAATGCTGTGTTCCAGAGTAAGCGGAACACCTTTGGCGGTGCTAAATGCCCTCAACAGTTGCATTGCCAATGGGTAGAATGTTACGCCGTATCACTTTCAGTTAGATCTCCTACAAGTTATGCAGTCACAGCAAGGCTATAATTCAAGCGTAACTAATACTCCTTAATTGCCCACCACAATCCTTTTCTTTGCCAAACCTTGCTGTCCATGCACTTTTTTCGCTCTTCATGTGAGGCTCCATACTAAGGCAGAAATATGCGTTGTATTGCGGCACATATTTTTTTTATGATTTAATGCCTGAAGCTTTCCTGTCAAGTGACCTGTTACATATGAGAAGGTGAACTTTTGTACCTTTTGTGAGGACCCTCGATGCTAACGAATAAAAAATGCTAATACATGTTCCCATAGGACACATAAAACTCGCCTGCTGCTGCTTGCATTTTTGCTCCCCCTGTGTCTTGGAGTTAATTGAACTTAAGAAGTTGAAAATTAAAACGTTGTTTCTGACTCCTGGTAAGCCATGATGCAGGGTGATGGTTAGACGCTATCAATAGTGCCAATTTTATGGTTAAATTGCGGTCATCCATAAATATCTTTACATATGTCATAGAGTTTGTCTATAGGGCGTGCCTGATGATTCCCTCATCGCTAGGATGCCTCAGAGATCTTACTGCGCTCTTTTTTGAAAAACACAGCATTTATCAGGAGGAGGGAACACCTCGTAAGCAGTGGTTGAGGCGCTCATATATGGCTGAAGGTGAGTGGATAATGCGCATGTGCTTGATGCAAGGCCGGGGATATCAACCCCTTCTTTCAGATTTGACTGTATTCTGTAATTTAGATTACTAAGTTCTTGCTCATCCTTGTTGCCACATGTATGCATGTGTTTGGCTCAGGTGAATTCTTTCGCATTTTCCATTTTGAGTCTTTTCACTTTTTTAAGGATAATAAGGCTTCTGCAAAGGGGCATCATCCATGGTAAAGCTTAAGCAGGATAGGGCACATGCTTATCTGGGATTCTTACGGGTTTTCTATTTTTGTGGGGTGGACAAGTTTTATGTATAGCTTAGCTCCTCTGTTACTATATCTTTTTTCTGATATGTTTTGAGCATATATTTGGTATATTTTGAACTGGTTTTACAATTTTTTAATGAGAAGCTTGACGTGCTTGTTATATTTTGTGTTAAGTATTATTTGACTTAACCGATATTTTAATAGCTTTTCTTTCCTGTGAAAAGTGTCAAAACTGACACATTTATCTGCACCTTTTTACTGTGCCTATGATGTACCTTTTTGGGCTATTAGGTAGCGCTATTTCAACGTGACTTTACCTAGGGTTTCATATTGGTGCAAACTCCCGCTCATTATTATCATGTTTTTTTATATAAAAGTTGAGTACCTGCACTTCCACTCGTTACTTCGTGCAAATCATAATGCTTTGACAATAAAGAGTGAGCATGGTCACGGAAAATATCCTTTTGTTTACACCGTTTCAGTATTAAAGTTCTTCTACGCTAGCGTGAAGTCTCAAATATTTAGAGAAGATAATTTTACTTGTGCTGCTTTAACCCTGGAATGAAAAATCGTTACTCTGGTGGCGCAGAATATAGCACTGTACTGAAATTTATAACATGATAAAGATTGTGCATAATTTAGAGGGCTTTTCTTAGCACGGTGTTAGGCCAGCTTTATCTGCTACCAATTTTTTAGAGAGAATAATCGTTTAGATGAATTTTAAAAAATTCGTTAGGCAGTTGCTATAGCTAGCAAGTGCCTACGATTCAATATTACCTCTGGATAGATGGAGTGATACTTTTTACCAATTTTTTTTGGATGCGACAAGACTTCGGGATAGCAAGAACATATGACCAGCGTTTTCATATACCCATGCTATCTTCTATTCTACTCCGGCTCAAAGTTGGGATCTACTTGTTTTGCACTGAATGCCCTTTCTGCTGCAATTGTAATGCATTGCAATCTTGCTTGCTCTATAATGTTTATAATCAGCGCCTGCGATGATATATAGTTCAAAGTAAGAAGTACATCTTGCCTTGTTACTTGAACTAAATATTTACCATACGGTACGTGTTTGTAGTTTTATGAGCATGCTGGGAAGTAGCCTATATGTTAAATATATAGTAGGTCACTTCGTTCTTTGACTGCAGAAAATTAATATGTTATGCTGCCTATCAGCTCTTTTTCCACGATGATTTTCATAGTTATGTTTAGAAATGCTGTTAGCTACTTTTTTTGCTTCGTTTCAATAGAAATATAATTGGCCTATTTTTGGTATTGCCACTGTCGTGAGGAGACAATGGCTGGATGAATTAGCAAACATTCCAAGATATTTAGTGATAGCCTACGTAGTATTTGTTATATTTTTTGGTGATTATATGCAGTTAAGCTACCTGGAGAGTTGTGTGTTAATTTTCTACGTTGAAAGGCTCGCTGATATGTTTGGTGGCGTAGCGATACTGCTGACTCAGTAACCATGTATGCTGAACTTGGCTAGTGCCCATGGTCAAAATTTGTTCATGGCAGAATTTTTGAGTGGCAGTCAACGTTTCCCTGTAAGGATGCTGTAATTACACTAGCTGGTTGAACATGTGTTTTGCTGCTCTAGGGATAACATTTTTGGATAATATCTTCGACTTCAACGCTAATTTCGATTTTATTTGTTTAATTACGCTACTATTCCGAGTATTTTTGAAGTCTAGCTTTACTTAATGGAATAATTTTGAAGCAACGTGAGAAGTCATAATTTTTGTCGGTTTTACACCTGGTGATATAACTTACATAATTTGCTGTTTCGTACTTGGCTACTGTAATATAACAGACTTTAAGGGAGTCGCTAGTCTTTTGAAGATAAAGGCTCCAGAAGGCTCTCATTCCCTGGAATGTTCCTGTTGTCACAAGAAACTATATGGATCAAAGAAACCTATACGTGTCTGGTGAGCACGGCAATGGATATTTGATAAGGTTAAAGATTACCCGTCTAATGTTTTTATGTGTGCTTTGCAGCGAAATTTGTCACTTTAAGATATGCCAGAGGTGCCAAGTGATCCTGAAATTTGTTGAAAGTGAGTGAAATTTTTTAGTGAAATGTTGAGGATAGCTCGTGACTAACCGAACATTTTTTTTCGTCAGAATCTAAGGGAACTGTCGTATTTGGGTGCTGCAATGACTGCGGAGCGTATTTCAAGGTACTGTGCCTTTCTAGGTATTGGCGATACTCGATTTGTTTCTTATACTTTAAAGATTCATTTTTTAGGGCCTTGAATGGCTTTACGGGTCCGAGGAGCCAAGTGAAGGAATGAGTATTATTTCCTTTTGTGGCAAAGCCTCTGAGTTGAACAATAAACTCTGCTCCTCAATAGCCCAATTGGAGGGATTGATGCGAGTTATAAGTGACGTCCCTACCTCTCAGGTACCTTATACCTTTCGTTTGAAAATGTGCAGTTTTTTATAATGGGATTTAACTCATCGAAAGTAAGGTTGATATTTGAAATAGGTGATGAAAATGAGAGATTGTTTTCTTGCAGCTTCCAAATGATTTTTTCTCCGCTATATTACGTTATAACGATACTGTAGAAATGTCGTTAAGGCAATTGGATGAGCTGAATGAAGTCTTGTCACAGTCTCAGGTAAGGCAGACATTTTTTCTCGCAGACTGAGATCTTTTATGCTAAAAGGCGTTACGTCCTATGGATTTTCAGGTATCTCCTCCACCACCCTATTATCCAGAAAGAATTAAAAACGCTTTGCTGGCATATATCAAGCAGGTATTGCAGTCTTTAAAACCTAAAGCAGATATCTTGCTCTATAAGGTGCGCAACCTCCCTCCCAGAATCTCTCAATCTGAGACACAAAACTCTCCGGATTACTGGCGAAAAGAGTAGATAAACGCTCAAGGTACGATTTGAGCGGCTCCTCCTTGAGCTATTAGCTTTTGTGTATACGAAAAGTGGACGTAGTGTCATTTTTTAATGACCTTCGCCTTTGATTTCTGCGTGATTCTATAAGTATGTAAGGTTTATAAAGTGCTGCATTGTTTCGAGGTTGAAAATTAATTTGTTAATTTTCATAGGTAGATTTTTTGAAATCACCCCACGCCGAGGATGTGCTAGCGTATGGCATAGTTAAGTTAGCTTCAGGATAGCAGAAACTCGTGCATCCTTGCAGTTACGCTTCTTCCTGTGTCTTTGAAATAGGCAATAATTTTTGGCGAAGCTGGTGCAATCAGCTTTTGCAGATTCAATTTTACTTAGAGGCTTGTGACGAGAATTTTTAAGTTCTGGCATTGGTTAATCGTCATTCGCGAAACTTGGGGGGTAGATATTAATGAAATTTTTTAAGAAATTAACGCTGGAATAATCCCCAGTCTGAGACATCTTCGCAACTAGACACCATGGGAGCGAGGCCCAGCTTACATTCCTCGTCTTGCATAAAGAGCCCTTGATGGTGCAATACAAAGGCTTGCTGCCTATGCTTGTCCGTGTTTTGTCCCCTAGCCTGTTCAAACAGTGATAATGCGTGCTTTATATTGGATTCCAGGCTGCCACTAATTACTCTCAAGTATGCTATCGGTAAGTGTTTCAAAATTACAATTACGATGTGACAGGTACACCACTGTGTACTACGCCGATAACACGTGAAAGTTCTGCTTCACTAATTTTAATTGGTCACGTGCATGCGTGACATCCCCTGTGGAGTACCTGGGTAGGACCTTCAAAATAACAATGCACGTTTTCGTGAGAGTAAGCGAGCGCAAACTGAAAAGCCTTCATTCCCATTTCACTAAAGTGCCGTGCCGATACGAGTTTACCCCTTTAAGTAACGGCAGGAGACCAGGGTCAGCGTGCTAGCGTCGTAGGACGACGGTATCCTTGTATGTTCAACTATAGAACTTACATATTAGCACCACCCTGCTAGGTGCCTTACAGGGCGCACGCGTGGAGCTGGGTCGGTTTGTACGTTCAGGAGCTGCATCGGCATGCAACTCCGTATTGTGCATAAACTAGCCCCGAAACGCGATACGGAGTTGCATGCCCTATCTCCATGACGCTAGTTGATTTATTGCGTCACCTCTATACCCTAACTTCCCATACTCATGCGTGAGCTTCTGGGAATAGAGTCGCCACCCAATGACATGTGTAAGGGGAGGTGTGTTGATTCGCATAAATTCAGGGCTACTAAAGGCTATGCAAATAAATTCACTGCTACTAAAGGCTATGCAGAGAAATTCACTGCTCCTAAACGATTTCAAGCTCTTTTGGAATTTCTTCCGTTCTGGAGCTGACGGGAACCGTTGGCACTGCCCTGCAGTAGCACCATCGTGCACTGCTACACGCTGCCTTACTTTTCCAGAATAAGGCTTTGTTTTCTCGCCTAAATCAACGACTTTGGCACACTGCATGTCTTATCGCATTAGTGGTGATTGGAGACCCGTTGTAAACACTCGCAGCCATGAAATAAACTGCAACCACCATGTTTTAATGTCACGACTACATCCTGTTATATTTAATTTTGAACTTGCAAGTAAACCACGAGGCCCAAAATATGATGAGTAGGCATTGCTACGTCGGGTGCTTGGCGCCTTATAGTACCGCCCGGCTGCATAGGCTTGAGACCCTGTAAGGACATCAATGTAATATTTATACTCCTAGCACATAGGGTTCCCCCTTCAAGCTATGGTTGTGTCGCCACCTCCATTCATTCGCTATTGCAAGCAAGTGGTTAAGTGCATGCGATATTCCATGCAGTGCAGAAATCTTAGGGTAGCTTTTACGAGAGCGGTTAGATGCACCGGGGCAAGCATCGCTGGCACGAGAAGCTGTGGCGGCTATTGCAGTATAGCTTGGTGTGCCATGTGGAAGTAATCGCAGTATAACGGGGCGTTTACGGAAGGATTAAGATCACACTAGAGCGCGCGCCAAGCGTAACCAGGCTATGCCGATGGTAATGTGGGAGACGTAGAGAGGGCTACAGGGCTTTGTGTCACTCCCACGAGCCAACAAGAGGGCTATTAGAGTACCCCTGCGACGGCTACAGAGCTGGATCATAGACAGTTTCAACCTTGTCCTTGCGGCGGTTATGAGGGCATGCTGCCAGTATCGCATCTATGCCCGCGCTACGTTAAGGGATAATATGGGATAATTCGATAGCGCGTTTGCCACGTGTAGCTGACCGAAGGTGTGCTTCTGGTGATGCACACACGTTGAGTCGTAGCGGTGTCGCCACCTCCGGCGGGGCCCAAGGCTCCGACCAATCTTCTCTCTCTTCCGAAGAGCTATGCGGTAAGCTGCCCGTTATGCACTTACGGCAGTGTTTACACCCTTACCACGTGTCGGCTGCCTCTGATCGAACGCAAATCGGGATGAGCACAGTCAGCCAGTATTCTTGAAAGCTCCCTCACCGCACTGAGTAGCAAGCACGCTCAAGATACTGGCAGAGGTGCAACGGACTCCCACGTTACATCACCTACCGAAAGCTTGCCACATGAGGTATTCGAAAACCGGAATTCCGCTTGCTGGTCACAATACCTTTAACCATTTTCATGCTCCGTAAACCGTAAAGTTTAACTGCGATTCGGTATGTACCGCATCTTCCCTTGCTTATAAAGTCCCGTGCAAACAAGGAAAGATAGTGCTCTTCAGTACTCCTGCATTTGTCGTGTTTGTGGTGCTTCCTGCTAGGTGCTGTGGTTTCTCCCCCAGTTGTTTGCCTGAACTACTGTAATCTTCGTATGTGTGGAACGTGCAGATTGCCTCAATCCTGGTGACTATCTGGTTGAACCGCCCCAAGAATTAAACCAAACGCCGGTACCAATTTTGTTGATGCACGGCAACCTCCATCCTACCCCCAGTGTATCGGAAGACGTAGGCATAATAAACAATCCTGGTTTTCCTTACAAGCCGCTGTTCGAAGATACAACGCATAGGGACAGTCTGGGCTTGGATGAACGGTATGGGTACTATGAAGTGCGTTTATAATGCTACTGGTGCGTTCCTGTATGACTATTACTGCATTATGTGTAAATGCTGCATACAAGGCGAAAGTTTGCAGTAATTCTGCCGTTTAAATACGTTGCTCTCTCGGTTTTTACACTCTCTTCTGTTGAGGAATTGTCGTCGCGTGTTGTCAACTCATCATATTTAGTCTACAATTATGAACGTATTCTTTGCAGAAGAGGAGCTTCGATTTCTGGAACCTTCAGGGAAGTTAACCGCGCCGCGGTAGAATCGAGCTCGACATCTGAGGTATGCTTTGCTTCGGCATCTTGGATTATGTGCTCATGTGATTGTAAGGTATCTCGGCTAATTAATGTTCAGTGACAAGGGCACGTATTTTCATATGCTATGTTGTGCACCACGTGGACAGTTACTGCCTTTTGATAAGTCCTTTGCGAGTCATTTCATATTCTCTTCGAAGTTAGTTGTGAGCGTATCTTAAACTATTCAAATTTTTTCAGAAGAGAGCGGTAGTAGGTATCCTGCCGAAAGCTCTCCATGACCTTGAGCACCTACTGCCTGGATTGAATGCTTTTAGCGTCTTGAGTCTAGGTTCGAGGAGTTTCTCAATCTTGACGACACTGTTTTCAAAAATAGTCTCACCAGTCTTCGCGATTTCTGAGGGATATAATTTTTTGGTAACTGCTGTGGATGAAGCTGTAGAGATGGCAACTCAGCAAAAGCCAGAGTACTGCTTCCTGCCAGATTTGGCATCTCGTGAGGTAAGTTTGTATTTAAGTTTTGTGGAAAAGCTCGTTTATGAGTTCCGTCTATTTTTCTTGATACTAATGAATATCAGAATTTTTACGTAAGTATAATGAGATACTTGAGTGTTAATCATTGTTTAGCTTGGTTCGGCTCCCGTGTTCGTCACCGATGAGTTCTTTGCGGATGCCGCCTGCATGCTTGAGCCGACAGATCCCATTTTCGATCCTGAGAAGTTTACCGAAGAGGGAAAATGGATGGATGGTTGGGAATCGCGTCGGCGTAGAGGTCCTTTCCATGATTGGTGCATTGTGAAATTGGGTGTACCAGGTACTGTTACTTAATGTTGTTAGATAGGACATAGCGATATTCACTCGTTTTGTTTGTTTAATATTTTTTAGGTGTTATCAAGGGATTTGATATCGAAACCACCTTTTTTACTGGCAATCATGCTCCTCGTGTATCTATTGAGGGAGCCTGTATTACTGGAGATTTTGAGGAAGGTACGCTGTGTTGACTTCTCAATGAACTTCGCCTTCTCTTTGGAGTTATGGCATCTGGGATAGTTTGTAATGCGTTTTGTTTTCAGGTATTGCAAGTGCGGTACGACAGGCTAGTTCGTATGGTACTGGTTTCCGTTGCCGTTCGGCTGAGGAGATCAAGCTTGCGAAGGAGGTTGTAGACAAACATAATTTCTTTACTTTATTGAAGGAGTAAGTATGCTAATTTATGGGTTCAAGAGTACTTCTTGGCACTTCAAAGCGGTATTATGCTTTGTTTTTTTTCAGGACGCCTATGCAGCCAGGGTATCCTGAAATAGGTCATAACTATGCAGCATGTGAGGCACCCACAAAGGTGGTGACCCATCTGAAAATTAATCAGCATCCTGGTAAGCTTCTTTTTGCGCCTCTCTGGAATTTGTTCCTAATGATAAATGCCTCTTGTTTGTGTAGATGGCGGAATTTCCAGGTTCCGCGCCTACGGCGAGGTGAAAAAGAGACAAGATACCCTCGTGGGTGATAATATAGACGTGGCGTCTTGCCTCAATGGAGGCATTGCTCTGTGCTGGAGCGATGCTCACTTCGGGTCACCAGCCAATCTGCTGTTACCTGGCAGAGCTCCAAATATGAAGAATGGATGGGAGACAGCAAGGTGTGCTTCGATGTCATTAAGTATTCTAGTGTGATGAGTTGAGCTTGTGTGAAGCCTGTTAATGCTTCCTTGTATAAGCGTATAATTATGATGTTGTGTATGATTCGCGTTGCAGTATTGTACCACTGCTATAGATGCAGTGAACGCCTTGTGGTTTTTTTGCTTGTTTACTAGTGGAAAATAGTACTTTCAGTAGTATGGATGTTGAATGGCAATAATCAAGGTGAATGATGTATATAGCTGCGTCACATCTGCTGCATTTATATGCACTCACTGCAAGACTAAAATTTGATATAGCGTTTTTACAACTTCGAAGAATTTTTTCCAGTCGTTGAATAGCTGACATGCTCGTTTAATTTTAATATCCTGCTGCAGTTTAAATTTTTAGTGGGATTGTTGGCTACCTGCATTTAACTCACTGAATATTGCCAGTGCGTAGTTTTCAGTCTTTCTAAAAGTTTTGTGATGCTCGCATAGCACTTTCATCCTGCTTCTATGGTTGCTTCAGTGCGGCCGGCGTATAGTATATGTGCCTTATTTCACCCGGAAAAATTAGTCTACAGCAGACTGAAAAAACTCTGTTCAGGTCTCTGAAGCGTCCTGCTGTGCTGCTAGCGGATCAAGATGGCTTTGTTTCTAACTTTGAAAACTCCGAGTGGGCCATTATTAAATTGGGGGCACGTGCCAAAGTATGGGCCATAGAGCTTGATACCAACCATTTTAAGGGAAATTATCCCGAAACAGTGGAGATTTTGGTAAGTTGGTAGGTATTGCTTGAGTTTGATTAGTTTGTTATATATATAATAGTTACCGAAGCGCCTAACATGTTCGGACGTTATGCAATCAATAGTTTAGTTCAATCTACGGTGCCGCCACTGTTTCTATCGTGTCATTGTGATACCTGTGTTTGCATCGAATTGGAGTGAATTTAAACTTTGATCCAGTTCAATTATTAGAGACGAATACTACTTAGCGTCCTTAAGTTTGTTTCAAGACGTGATTGAACTGTTGCAGGCTTATGATGATGTTGGCACATTTGAAGAACCAGTGATGCAGCAGCGCGCACATTTCACGAAGAAAAAGGATGAGCTCAGTTGGGTTAGTCTGTTGCCGAAGACAAAGTCAGCCCCTCACGTGATCGTGCGCTACGCTACAACCGAAGGTGCCTCCAAGTTTGGTGTTAAAGAGGTAACAAGGCTTGTGTAGTGCTGCGTGATATCTGTGAAGGGTGTACGGTACTCGGGGTGTAGTTGCAGTGTTAGGTACGTGTAGTAGAGCACTCACCTACCCTCTTTACTTCCTTTTCAGCCCACATTGAAAGATGTCGGTTCTGTAACTCATTTGTTGATCTCAATTGCACCGGATGGCGGCCTTTCGAGGGTGAGAGTGTTTGGTACAGCTGTGGCTTAATGGGAGGCTTTGACATGATGAAGTTGCCTCGTTGAATCACATTACGTATCGGGCGAGTTGAAAACTGCTGAAGACAGGAGAATTTGTGCTCTTTAAATCAGTATCAAGCTTTTATATCGTGCTACCTACGATCTAGTGCTTTTTTTGCATTGAAATAACTGTTATTACCCCTTGGCTATGATTTGTTCGTGGGGTTGCCGGCTTCTGGTGATTTTTGTTATTGCATCGATAAGGTACAGCTTCTTAACACAGTTGTGGGCTCAGCAGCATGCTGGGCGATATCTCCTTGTTAAATTCTAAGTATTTTTAAAAATTGTTGCTGTCTAGTTCTCTACTATTGAAGTGTGAAACTTCACTCGGTGCAGACATTAACTTGTCTGAAAAATTGGGTAAGATTAGGAACCTGAAGTATCGTTGCAGTCTGGGGTAATTTATTCTTTATTATTGTTTAGCTGCTGGGGATTCTTGTTGATTAAAACGTGTGGTTTCCGCTTATTTTATTGGTATGTTACAGCTGTTTAACGTGGTTTCAAATGTAGCAGCAATCTGAGCTAGCCCTTGGTGCTCCTGGGAAGTATCGGTTGTGTAAAGTTACTACTGTATGTTACGCAGTGGAGGTATGGAAATGTTGGCATGTCAAAGTGGGTACATGTTGGCAACTCGTAAGTCATGCGAGTACGTTAAATCTCTGGCAATGACATGATGCGGAGCATGCATGAAATACTGGCGCGAGGAGCGCACCTGGTGAAGAGCGTTTGAGTTTGTTGCTACCTGGCGGTTGTGCCGTGAGTGTTCGAGCTCAACCAAATACCTACATCGTGTAGAGTAAATCAGTATTGGAATACCCGGAGCGACTAAGAACACCTCAAGCCACTAACAAGCTTGGACGGCGGCGTCCCTACTGCACGCTAGCCGCTTTTGATATGATGGTCGAAGCTTTTTAGTGTGGATTGTTCATTCAGCAGTGTATTGAAATGTTGCTAGAGTTGTAGGGAACGGTTCGTGCTAGCTTAATTTTTGTGACAATGTTCGCCAAGAGGCCAGCCCGTTATGAAGGGTTGGGCCTGGCGAGGTGAAGTGTGACCCGCGAAGGGGGTTCCTTGTGCAGAAGTGTGTGACCTGCAGTAGCGACGAGGCCAAGGCAGCAGAGTATCTGGGGTGGCGTCCTTAGGTCAGCATTAGGATTACTCTCTCCGTGGCTTTGGGCGTAGCTTTTCCGGAGTGTGCGGCGCCCTGATGGTAGCCGTTACCTGCTGTGCAGTGTGCCTGGGGCAGAGAATCCCTCTCGCGTCGCTCTCGAAGAGTGATGGGCGTGTTGTGTCATGTTAATTAGGCAGCAAGGCTGGCATAAGTACTCGCAAATGGAAAACTGCTATTGTGCGTACACGGAAACGGTACGTATTATGGCCAAATCGGCAAGATTATGCCAGGCTCACCCAGGAAGCATGTTATAGCAGAGCATTATGAAACTGTTTCACCACCGTATCAAAGTAGTGGTTAAGGTTAGCAGGTAAACTACAGAGTAATAGAGTCTAATTTTGTGGCAGATTGGTGGCTTGGCGATAGGGCTGCAATAGTGAAGTAGACAAGAGGTTAGAGCCTGGAGAATTTCATGCCGTGAAGCCAGTCCTAGGCAACGTTGTTTAGCATGACGCGGTGTTTGTGCCACTGCAATGAAACTCCTTACAATGTATGGGGGTTTTCCGTACCCCGTTGTGTGGCAGAAGCCGGTGAATGTAGCTCCCTTGCTTCGACACGGTACCTCGAGGGTTACCCCGTTGTAGGGTTATCCAAGCTTTGCAAGATACCCCGCTTTCGGCGGGCGTACATGGGTAAGCTTCTTCGGTGTTACTCTCTCTGACAGCACCATTTATGAGCGAGGCATATAGTGCTCGTGATATTTGGGGGAGCAAAGTGGTATAGTTCAGCATTTCGCCTCACTTGTCCGCTCATCATACGGATCAGTAGGGGGCTCGCTGACGGAAGTGGTGTCTATAATCCCTTCAAGGCTACTCAGTGCTAAATTCAAATATTTCCTTCCGGATGATACGTCGCCTTGAATGAGGGCTGTAAAATTTGGTGAAAGCAACTTGCAAATTCCATTGTGCAAATTTCACTTATGCATATGCTGAAATGCAATTAATTACTTACCACTGGAGGCAAATTGGCTTTGTTGGATGGCCAGTGAAAGGTGGTCATCATTTGAAGAAAATACGGGATCTTCTACATTATTGCCTGCTTTATGGGAAGTTACGAGAACTCATTAAGAAAATGCACGGAAAAAATTCTTTAAAAGATTCAAGCAGTGCATGGCAAGTGGTATGACAGTAGTCATCTTATGTTGGAGACTTTGACACATGATAAAATTCACATCAAGTAGAGATAGCCCGGCCAGCGTTTGTCATTTGCGGCGTTTGTAAAAGGGTGCGTTGTGTTGCAACAGCGGTGGAGCCTTTCTATAAGCCCATATTAAAACGTATCAATGCACCGGTGATTTTACAGAGCATACCATTAAGTGCTTGTGTTCTACGAAAAAAAATCGCGGTAAATACGGTAACTAAGGATATCTGTCACAAAACCGCTTCTCTCAATGAGGAGCTAGTTTGTGCGCCAAAAGGAGTGATGCTTGGAATTAAGCTGCAATAAAAAGCCATGAGAGGATTTACCTGCCTCAAGGACTGCATCTTTGGAGGGCACAGTCGTTGCCTAAAGCAAAACATATCAAGGATGTAAAATTAATCATTCTTAGTACTGCGCATGCTACAGTCATCAAAAAGTTTGCTAAGAAATTGCATAACAAGAACTAACTCTATCGACGTCCTGTGGAATATACTCGTCCTCGCAAGTTTCGATTATGTTTCTTGCTAAGTTGCCTGTACGCTGAAGCGATGGTTCTCTGCTAGGAAGGCTCTTGTACAAAGTTGTCGCCATCCATTTAGAGTATTTCCTGAGTAATTAATGGGGACTGAAGCGGTAGCAATTGACTAGGCCCCCAGGGACAGCGTATAGATGCAGCTGCACTAGAATAGCTAATAGAGTTTGCCATTCATTGTAATAGCTCAAAAAAATGTTACTAAGAAATTATTTTCAACAACAGAGAAGAAATATAAGAGGCACATACCTATTCTCAAACACTGTCTCGTCGGAAACGTACAAATCAGCAAGAACATCAAAAAAAAGCGCGCAATAATAAAAAAGCTCCGCAGCCTTGAAGATGGATTTTCCGGAATCATACATTTCTTGGGAAGCTACTAAAAATTCTGCAATTCGCAATAATTACCGCATCAAGCAAAGTTTTGCTCCTGGAAATATTTCATAGTATTTGAATTCACAGTAAATTGAGCAAGATAACAGGCCTGACAGAACCTGGCTCATACATGACATCCGGTACTTCAATAAAATTAATTTTCCAGCTGCATGTAACTTATGGAAGTGATGATATGCTTTTTAATTGTCATTGCAGTGATATGCACCACTATTCAATATAACTATGCATTCACCATGAAAAAAATCTACTCATCCGCGAAATCTTATGACGCGGAGACTGGTACTTCGTCCTACAGAGGACATTTCATACATTATGCTTTTAGAAAAAGGGACTAATGTCAAGCGTCAAGCAGTCATAGGATAACCATGCACGACACGGAGTTGAACAGGATTCATGAAACAGGAAAGTGGTGCCAATGTATCCATAAAAATTACTAATTATAATACGTCCACTATTAATTAGCTCACCAAAGCAAATGCTCTTGTAGGTACCCTTATCCAAGTTGTTCCCGTGTAGCAGCTTAAAATGCTCAGCTTTTTCTAATTCATGCCTAATAGTGCTCTTCAAAGTATGAAAGGCTGAAAAACATTGCAGTCTTGAATATATCATATGCTTTCTTGATTAAAAAAAAAATGAGGAAAGTGCAATTACCTCTAATAAATTCAGTGTAATAATATAAGCATTTCGCCTAGTCATAATCACTGTGCTTTACATTATACTCAACCACGCTTTTGCGACTGGTCTATCTCTGAAAAATATCGGTGTGATAAAAAACCTTACCAGATTTAAATTTTACCATGCCGCGTTCACATGAGTAAATTCGAGTTCTAGGCATAAAAAGTGACATACGATTTAAAAATAATAAGCACATGTGATGGCATGAAGTATAAAAAACTATAAGTCTTTATTTAAAGCAATTATAGGACCCTGCAGCTTAAAATTAGGTCACTATATGAAAGGCATTAACAAGCTATACCAAACTTTGAATCCCACCTGTGTCACTGCCTGACAATGGTAATTTCAAGAGAGCATCTATTGCAAACTGTCTCAGGTAGAAAGAAGCTGTAAAAAGCATTCAGTAAATGCATAGATTATTGACCCTATCGTGGTGAATGCAAAACTCCGAAAAACTAAAGCAGCAACTTAGTCTAGCACTCTATAATTTACAAAAAAACCACAGCTTAGCTGCAAATTAAACCCTAACTACAAGATGTAGCGCTATGTTTAATAGTAATGGACATGAGAAAGCAAACAGAAAATCCGTATAGCCTCTGATCAAAATCATTTAGCAGCTGCTAACTAGTCGTACTAGCAGTCTGACCAAGAAATTGAGAAGATAAAGATTAGGCATAAATTGAGCAACATTACAGTAGCCTTCTTTTTAGCAAGAGCTAAGACCTTAATCATAACAGTTTAAAAAGTAGCGAAATATGGTATGAGAAAACCCTGAAAGGAGCTGCTACAAACGTTCTTTTAAAAGCCTGCGGAAAGCGCATTCAAACTAGTTTGAAAAAATATGAGCAGAAATATAAGCCTTACTATAAGATAAAAAAAATGAATAGGCTCTGAAACATATTGATTTCTTACATTGCAGCGCTAAACTTTTTTTTTGTGAAATTTATGCGCAACCCATAAGAACGGTTTATTGCTAGTGAAGATACTTTTACAAAATTTTGATCCATCTTTTTATTTTCCCAGCTTCTATGCGGATTTGGACCTGCAAGTGCGCAGCATATTACCTTAAAAAACTACCCATTAGCATCACTCTTGCGACAAACCGTTTTATTTACTTCCCTCAGCCGGGGAAATATCAATTGTGTATAAAAAATTTGTCTGGTCGCGAAGTTAAACGACATGTAAGGTGTTACTTCCGACCCTATTTTAATAGTCATTAAAAATTTTTTTCAAACGATAAAAATCACATCAATACGATAGGGAAAACTAGGTTTTGTAACCGCCATAGAAAGGCAAAAATCGGCGAGAAGCAAACTTAGTTGCCGAGGTTCTCACGCGTTACAAGCCGTAATATAAATTGTGCTTTATTATGGCTTCAAGTCGTTACCATGCAAGACCGAAATGCGCACATTGCTAGCGACTCGAGAGAACTACTTTTTCTTTTCAAAGACATTTTTTAGCGTAATTGTAGCGTCTATTTGGTAGCTATTTCAGTGCTTTGTTAAAGGTGTTACACCATTTAGCTCCTAGGCTGTTAGGCGGAAAGCATTGGAAGATTGGTGCCATAAGTAGCAATCACATATTATGCCTGAAGCTTACCTATAGGCAAACATTCTTCCAGTTCATCGGCACGAAGTGAGTAAGGAATAATGTAAAGCAACTCCTTGCCAGCTTCGACTGCATTCTTTCTATAAGAGTTCTGAAGAAAAAAAAATGGTTTGTGTCTATACCGTGGAATCTTATGTGATATCGTGGTGTGCACGACACACAAATGGTCTTCGCTGAATTTCAAAGGAGCACAGCAAGTTCTATTGAAATCTATTTAAGTGGCCCTAGACATAAAAAACTCATGGAAACCTAAATACCTCGACTGCCTCCAGCGGCAGTGCTGCCTCGCTGCCCTCCATTATTTCGTTGCGTCGCTCCTCAGCAAACACATTCGAGAGCAAGATATATTAATATTTTCCTTATATGACGCGCGTACAACTTGAGAGCTTCAAAAGGACTGCAAAGCTTCTGCTCTTTCGGATTCGGATTGAATCACTTGGCTCGTTGCTGCATCCACTTGAGACAAGGCTAAAATATGTAATGGCTTGTTACTGCTGTTATTTGACGGTACGAGGGAAACAAGTTTATGTAGCTGTTTGGAATGCAACTCCAGGTGTGAAATATTAATCGGAAGTATATCAAAGCTAAAGTATACTTCGCAAGACAAAGTATTGCACAGTACCAAGTCCTCTCGTGGCGCCTCTACATCAAGTTTGAATTCAGGTAAATTCCCTAAAAGATGGACAGGACATAATCATAGTTGAGTTCAAACTTGTTCAGTATAAGATAGACTGGACACCCAAAATGGCTGTGAAACATGCGTGCCCAATCTTCTTTATGGATGACTGTGGTGTATATATACAAACCTTGATATTGTAAATTTTCTGTATATGCTTTAGCACAACCTCGAAGAATGTGCCTCTTGGCTAACTTTACTCATATTTCCACTTTTGTGCCTAATCATGAAATCAATGTGCTTTGGGTTTTCTATGATGCAGCCACATTACATATATTATACAATGTTAGCTTATGAAAATGACTACATGGTCCTCACCTATGCGGCTTTGAGCTTTCGTCATTAGTAGAAAAAATTGATTCTGCTGTTTAAAGCCGCTTTATCTCATGGCTTTTCAATCCTAGAGAGTCTTCTCAAATCTCGTTTTGGATGTGAGAACAAAAAAAAGTTTTGATATATCAAGTCCTCATAATCGCAAAAGGGTTTATTATTTAAGCGCTTCGTAGCAAGATGACCCAGGAAAAAACCGGCAATGTTTTATAGTAAACACCATGGATAGCAGCAGCATAAGACACTCCACGTTGATTTTCTGCATCCACTTGGACGTTATTTTACTTTTTTTATGGTCTTATTACCATAAATCAAAAAGGGTACTACAGGTCAGGCGGCAACGCACGCGAGAGCAGAGGTAGAGCTACAGTGGGCGACCATGGCTCGACTAGCTCCTGCTGAACTGACAAATAGCCTTTAGAACCTCCAAAAAGCCCTCGGCTATACAATATATCCTCATTTTCGCTACAAAAAATGATTTGATATTGAGCGACGATGCGAATCTAAGTTAGCTAGCCATGGATCAAATATTAACAACACGCACATTAGGGATGCCATATATCGTTATTAGAAGAATCAATGATATACATGAAATGGCAAGAAACTTGGTGGCTCTTGCCCCATACCTTTTGGATATGAAAAAGCGTGTCGTGCTCGCCAATGTGTGTAATAACCTATGGATGTACTGTGGAACTCGGTGTCACACTCGTGATTTACATATTTAATAATATTCTTCTTCGTTCCAGGTACTTTCATCACGAAAATGCCGAAGGAGCTAAATCGAGGCATTATTGATTATTGAAAACACCGAATGATGCTTGTTATAATGTCAGTAATAATTGCCTAGATGTCAAACACAAAGTTAGACACTGTTCTACTTGGCGTTACGCTGCGGGGTAAATCTCTAAACGCTCAAACTTGAATATACTAACATAACACTCTAGTATATATTTGAAGTGGATAAAATACCATACAAATCAGTATCCTTGAGTGATAATACAAGGTCACCGATGCAGACAAAAGTATACATTCCAACGAATCATATACATAATAGGCAATATTGCAACAGTACATTTTAGGATATGCCTAATCCCCAAAGTTTTGAAAACATTGTGATACAAGCAGTGCCAGGGCCAAACTGCTGCAATAATAGTCGGAGCTGTAATAAAGGCGAGGCTGCATACTACCTCTGTAACCAGGGTCTTTCCGTGTGGTAGGAGGCAGGAATATACCTCAATTACCTCGAAGTTGTTCAATGGGTGGGTGTTTTTTAGCGTAGTTTCATGCCTGTCTGAAGTTAATGGTGAAATTAAAACAACTCATAAAGCAAATTTGATGACATTCTAATCTTATAAACATGGAATATGACCGATTTACCTTGAATAGGATGGACAGGGGACCCTTAACCAGTTCTCCAAAGCTTTTACCACTGAATCTCTAGATAAAAAAAGTCATATTATTTCACTGCAAAAACATCTAGATTGTCCAAGAGAACATGAATACACCTGCTCAAAGAAAGATAGGACTATGCTTAAAAGAAGTCCACTTTTTTTATGGATTTCCCACCACCTACTCTCATCACAAGGCATGTGAAGCATAGCTGAGTTTGAGGTGTGAGCACAGATAGCGCATTTAAATTATGTTAAAACGGATGTACCAAAAGGACCGTGAGACTCCGCATATCGTGCGGAAGCCGCGAATATACTATCAAGTCTTTAAGTAGGATTGGCTACGTCTGCTAGTATATGCTTTGCGTTTCCATTTAGATCAAAGCAGCAGAATCGTAGGGAATTGTACAATACCATGAGCATCATCCATAGGTACGTGTTACGCTCCCCACTTTGAGGCGTGGTGGCACTTCTCAAGGGGCTCTCATGATGCTTTCATGAAGACTACGAAGTTTCATGATACCATCTACCACAATATTTCTACAAAACTAGGAGATTACTCATGAGGCCAGCGTCTTTCACCTAGCGAGAAATTGTTAATCTTGAGTTGTGGTGTGTGAATCTTTGGTCAATAGTGATGTGTGCAGCAAGAGAGTAGGTTCCTCTTCCCGGGGAACTCTCACCTACCACATTTAACGTGCTCACCTCACCAGCCGGATACTATCCAAGCACAACATACAATATTACCATAGCTGCGAGACGATTCTACCGATTACAGGCAACAGTTTTAAGCTCTTACCTGTTATTGATCAGTATAAATTTCTTGTAGCGCGGTAATAAAATCTTACAAAGCACAGGCAAGACAAGTTCCCGCTGGCGAATGACTGCAGCTAAACTGCAGGTGAATCAGGGAAATTAGCCCATGTAAAGGCAGAAGCAGAACTGCAGTTAAACCTGGAAACGGATGTCTATATAACAAATATTCCTATTTTGATGTTTCGTTGTGATTCATAACTCCGAACCTATTGATATTAGGATGTAAGGCTGCCACTTAGTCAATCTTCGCTGGTAAGGGGGGTCGTAAAGATATTTGGGGCCCTTTGAAATCCAGCTTAGCCTCAACCCATGGCGCGTAAAATATAGATATTGGACTTATCAAGATGCGCAAGCATCATGCTCAGTCATTCAACCAGGCATAAAAAGGCGCAATTATATACTTAAATTTAACACGAGTAGTAATCGCATCATTTAAAGACGATTACAACCAGCATATCTAGCTTGCTGTGCTATTTGAGGGAGAGCTGCCTACACAAAAAATCAACTGCAACGACGGCAATCTGATTATGATCCGTCAAGTTTTTTGAGACGCTCAGAGTATGCTATGCTGAAGTTCCAATCATTATCAATCATAAACTGTTAATCTCATTATTCAGAACTTTTTTTTTGGAACAGGAAATTCTTAAGAAGAACGCCCTATTTGCATGAAGATTAAAAGCGCTATGGCATAAAATTAATCATACCTTCATTTCATAAAGCCTTACGTAAAGATTGCATTAGAAGAAAACAGAATTTGCAATGAATATTAGTCTGCAAACCCATAGACAGCGAGAAGTATAGGGCAGATTAAAGTACGTTCAGTACTCTTCGGAGAGATAATTTATAGGTTGCTTCAAATTGTGCAGCTTCCAGTTAAAGGCGTCCGACAAAATGAAGGCATTCTTAACTGGTGAGACTTTTGGCAGAAAATGAAACTTCGAAAGCACACAAAATGAGCAGCCACGCGAGAAATATGTTTAGATCCCAACTAAATAATGATATTGGCTATTCGATAGCATACAAGTTAAGACATATATGTACGAAGTACATCATCTTACACAAGAAGATATTCCAACTTGAGAATATTGCGGAAAACCACCCGAAATAATACAAAAATACGGGAAATAGTTTTCACAATACACCGAAAGTTCGTAAAGAATAGATTATAAATTTATCACAAAAAAGAGCCTCTCAATAAATAGAAGCAATTCATTAATAATGCAACTTTTTTGAAATCTTATAAAACATTTGCCCATCAAGCAAAATGCTGTAAACTATCTATCACAACCAATTCCTAGAGTGTAGAAAAAAAACCCACAAGCCGGCTCTTCAAACACAATATGGCTTCATGCTGTGGAGGTTATAATAACTAGATAGAACAGTAAGATTCTATTTTCGTATTACGTCCTATTAAGCTTTCACTGATGCTTTCGGAACCTCCCGGACCTTTTCATGCAGCACATCAACGGTATCAGACATATTTCTTATGGTCGCCAGCACATCTTCGTAGAAACTTGGTAGAGGAAGATCATCAAATAGAAGCAAAACACCGATTCCTTGATCTAGCGTACCACGCAATTTATTATCTAGAATCATCTCCTCCAATTTCGACTGCACCTTCTCCAGAGGAAGCTCAATAAGCCGTGCGATATGACTTATTTCAACCCTTGAAAAAGGCTCCAAAATCCTCTGGAGATTCTGTTCCAGCAACGTCTCATTCAGATCATTAATGTGAGACTGAAGGAATACGTCCGCGAGAAAAGATTCCCTATATTCCTCAAGCACATCCTGAAACATACGCAGCGAGCGGCTTTTATGGCACTTTGCTACAGCCTTCAAGGACTCAAGCTCAATATTCCCGTGGTACTTCAAACCTTGCTTGCCCGACATAATGGAGGTAACTTCGTCCGGTTGCCCGCAAATTATCTTGGATAGAATCATGTATTTCAAAGCCTGCAATGCCCTTGGATCTTCTGGAAGTTTAACTCGGGTTGGAAGGCCGAAAGATACAGGGGTAATCGTGGAGAACGCCTCGTGAGCCTCAAAAAAGTAGGAAAAGGAAGTCTTGAAGTCCCGCTCTTCCGCATGCAGTATTCCAGCTTGCAGGTCAATATCACCTTGCAAGAGGGGGGGGCAGTGGATGGAATTGGCAGTCGTGCGAGCGGCAGTTAGGGCAGCTTTTGACCGTGCAATATTCTTGATTAAGAAGTACAATCGTGACTCAATCAAGTGAATCTCAACTAGCAGCATCTTGTCATCAAGTTTCTTCACTTCACGGAGAAGAGTTTCCACCAGCGCAAGGCCTACTTGAGGCTTTCCTTCCTGCAGATGGAGAAGTGCAAGGCGGGTCTGCACTCGCAGGCGAAGAAACGTTCGCTTCTCAGCAAGGCACCATCTGATACATTCTTCGCAGACGCCTTCTTGCATCTGCGAACTTCCTGGAATTCGGGCGAGCAAGTCAATCAAAGTCCTCACGATCTTTGCAGTCCTAACCTTTGGTAGCCTGCTGAGGAAACTTCTATATTCTATGAGCATGTCTCTTAGGCAGCTGGCTTGGTTAGTCTTCACGTACAGTTGGGCAATGCAATACATTGTCTGTTCGTGAACCTTAAAAAGAGCTTCAGCTAATTTTCCAGTAACTTGCATGGACTGATCCTCTCCAACAGAGGCAGGAGCGTCTCCCCCTTCAACAGCCACTTGCTCAATAGGTAATGTATATGCCAAATAGTCATCGTTTTCTTTTATGATCTTCAGGTACATTTGTATTGCTTTCCCAGCATCCTTACCTATCGTACTGAAAGCTTCATCCGAAAGTACTTCTTCTTGGTCAAGCCAAGTAGAGATTTTCTCCTCTACTGTATCCATTGTTTTAAGGGTAGCTCGTATTTCTTTAATCCCGTGTATCAGTGGCACCGTTTCAAAGTCCTCAAGTAGGCAGAGGGTGTATTAGAACCTTACTTCAGCGAACAAAGGGGTGGTGTAGCAGTCACGAAGTAAAAACATGATTCTTTGCGTCATTTCAACTGAAGAAAATGTAATGTAGATACCCCAGTTGGGAATACCTTACAGTTGTGGAAAGATATATTATATACATGCACATACGTACACATGTTTATATCCTGCCGTTGGGACATCACTTTTGTACCAGTGCGGCTTGCGGGGTTGGAAAAAAGGTCGGCAGTCAGCAAGTGCATACCCTCGATAACTTGGGCGCAGGCACAAGGGGGCAAGCTCGCGGTTCATACCCGGATACTTTCACGGAGGTGTGTCGACAGGAGAATGCGCTGCCAACTGTTGCTGCGCGGCGCATACCAAGATACCTTCACACATTTATCTTTCTAGAAAATTGCGCTTCCAACTGTTACTGTAGCAGCTGCGCATGGCATGGATGCTGCCAGCAATGCGTGAATGTAAATTTTGCTAGAAATGCATGATTGTGACCACTGCTAGAAATGTGTGAACGTGAATTTTGCTAGAAATGCTTTAATGCGAATTTTGCTAGAAATGCTTTAATGCAAATTTTGCTAGAAATGTTTTAATCCGAATTTTGCTAGAAATTCCTGAGTGCGCTACTTTAGTCTGGCAAAAGCTAGTCGAAAGTTGATGTTTCAAGTCCCCAAACTACTTGTGCATGGTCAAGCAAGTCAAATTTTTCAGGGAATACCAACTCGGCTCAAAGGAGGCCATGCCGAAGTACGTTTACTGATAGAAACCAACGTTAGCGTACGCAATAGCTAGTTGATGGAATGCAGCCATGTTTGAGTCATTGTCATGCAGCAACCAGAAAAATATGAACACTGTTGTGAAATTCCAGAAAAGAAGGGGTTGACCTACAAAAATAGAGTATCAAGGGGCAATACGAATGACTCTACAGTTTGTAGCAGCTTTGGGGATTATTTGAATAAAATATTTATAAAAAAAAATTTTCTTTTCAGCTTTCTGTTCAGTGGTAATTTCAGACATCAAAATGTTACCTCTTTTTCAAGGCATTGCAATTATATGCCACACCTTGTTAATGATTACAGCCACTAGTGCACACAATGCCATTTTATATAACTTTTCTACTTATATAAAATGTGTCATTATAAGCTCCTCTTGCTTTATAAAACGGGCTATTTGTTGCTTTTCTCTAACCGTAGATTTATAGTGGTGTTTAGTGTCGGTGTCTGTTCACCCGCATTAGGAGTTCCTAAAAGGTTATTATAGCGGTTTAAGCAGTCGCTGACTTATTATCAGCTTCAAGGATTATAAGTTGCATAATATTCTCAAGAATTATATCCGCTTTCTTACGAAATTCTTATGAGCTTATTGTAAAAAAAAAATTTTAAAAAAAATTGTCTGGTTTGTGATCAAAAGATAATTTATAAAATTGCTGTTTCAGAATAGACTTTTCCATAGGTTGCAACTGGGCGAAAAATTTTGATTTCTGCCGTAAATTTTGGTTCCTTCCGTGATGCCTTCATAGCTGCAACTTGCTCAACAAAAGCGCGGGCAACTTGATGAGATATCTGCTTTATTGCAGCAGGAATTAAAAAAAACGTCTTTTTTTGAGAATTTTTGATATGGCCATTTTGTTAAAAGGTTGTATATCATCTTTGATTAATTTGATGACAATTTCAAAAGGCGATGTCTGAATTTTGAGCGAACACTTTGAACTGTAAAAGCTCATGCACCAGGAGGACTTGTTCTATAGGGGGGCTCGCAGGCGTAAGCATGTTGGTAGAAAGCATAATCAACTAATAATGTCAGCAAACCATAATGTAGGAGGAGCCATTAAAGCCTATTAAAAAAAAAGTGTTTGAGCACAAAATCTCTACAAAATCGCCATCACTATAGTTCGTTTCACCAAAAACCTTGACTATAAAATCTAAAAAACACCCCTTGCATAATAGACATCAAACTCCTTGCATTTCTGTAACTTTTTATTCAACTGATAATGAGCAGCTTACAATGAATAATAACGCTGAAACGTTGAGTGTAGCTGGGGGACGACAAAACGGCGCATGCAGAGACGATTCCCGCGTCTTTTGCATCTTCCATACCATATTTTTTGCTGTATTCCAGCGAATTAGCAAAACTATTACTAATGTTTTGTTTTCTGGTTGAAACTGTAGTGCTAATTTAGCAGATGATGTAATTTTTCCAGTATCTTATAACCTTGCAATAGGAATTTGATTAAAAAACCATTTAAAAAAAAATATCCAACCTATTATTGGATGAGAAAAAGTCTTATCATTTCGTCATGCATAATCTTACTTATCTTTATGCTGGTGTGAAATTTCAATAAAAACTTTGAAGTTGAAACGTTAATACTATTCCATGGACTAAAAAGTGTGGTTTATTAGTAGGATTACATCCTGAACCTCTTTATCCTGCAATAGCAGTAACATGAGTAATGTATTCACCAAGGATGAAAACGATTATAGAGTACTATAGGTACTATTTCTTTAAGGAAAGGCCAAAAATTCTCACCGTGTTCTATAGATACAAAAGGCAGTGACAGATATGATAAAAATCAAAGATCTTTAGAAAAGTCAATTACTAGAAGATAAACAGGTGACTTTTTTTTGCGGTTTTTCACTGATTTTTTTAACGGTAGTTTGGTGATTTTTTTTAAAACTTTCGGCCCTCTAAAATGAATGTTTCTGCAAGTTTTATCAGATGGCAAAGGCATTTGTTGTTACTAAGGTTGCTTGAAGGGCTAACTAGAATCTTTGTCTCCAACAATATATCGATTCCACCATTGCAAGGAAGCTCTGCTTCCATGGGTTAACTGTCTGATCTAGCAATTCCATAATTGCAAGACATGTCAAAGTGCATCGTTTAACTGCTTTTTTTCAATGTCTCTTATTTTATCTTTCATACACCCTTCACTTAATTGCAAAGCCCAGGAAACCTCCTTCATCCATAAGAAGAATCACATAGGAGACTAGCAAAAAGAAACTGTAACTGCAGCTAGCACTCTCTCTTGATGTCTATGAGCGACTTACTTGCTTCTTCTCAGGATCAGCGGCTCAGCTCCACATGAAAAAGCATCTGCCCGCGTCGCTGTCTTGTTCAGTGTGTGCGCGCAAGTTCGCTAGAGGACCTTTACGGTTACTTGCCCAAACAGCGCACAGCAGGAGGTAAAAGAAGCTAGAAATTGCCGCAAACTATGCAATCGGTGAACTTTCGGATATCCTCGGAACTGCCTCAAGACAGCCTTATTTCTGCTTCTTTTTGAATGCAAAAAAGTATACAGACTAAACTTGCTCGAATAGGTTAATAATAGGAGGACCCCCTAATGACCATCCAGCCGCGATGAAAGCTAGTTTTTCCCCTTCTATTGCAGATTGCAAGATAAATCATGAATTACCTTTTTTTTCAGCTGGTGCAGTAGAGAGGTTTGGATCATTGCAACTTTTTGAAGATGCGAATAATTTTTTAATCGAAAGTGTCTCACCTTTCTGTGCAGCTTTATGGGAATTAGTCTGTTTTTGGGAGGGTGGGAGGAGGGGGAGTGGGTGGAGAGCGTGGAGGGGGTGGAGAGAGTGGGAGGTTGGAGAGGGTGGAGAGAGTGGGAGGTTGGAGAGGGTGGAGGGGGTGTAAATAAAGCATAGGTTGGATAGGGTGGTGAAGGTGGAGAGGGTGGAGGGGGTGTAAATAAAGCATAGGATGGATAGGGTGGTGAGGGCGTAAATGAAGCAGAGAGTTGAAAGGAAAAATAGGAAGAAAATGTAGGAAATTAAGCAGAGGGTGGAGAAGAAGAGCAAGCTTGTAGCAATGAGACTTGGTAATCAGAATGCTTAGAATACTCGAAAAATACAGAGAAATTCGGCAATTTTATTCCCCCGGGTGTGATGAGGATGCTTTTAATATCTGCAGAAGTTGGAATTTTGAAGTGGCTGGGTTTGTTAGGTGTAAATTTTTTTTAAAGTAATAATGAAGAGGCATTGTAAGACACGCTGATCAATGCTTTCAGAATCATCATGCGGTTTGAGTTGCCTTGCATTAAGCTGCGTCTAACTTCCAGCTTATGGCTTCGTCAGAAAAAGCAGTTTTTAACTGAGCCTTCCGTGTCTAATTTATTTGTTGTAAAAAAAATTCTGAAGTTTAGGTAGTACTTTTTTTTGGAGCATTTAGACTGAAATGTTTGGGCTCATTAAAAGTTGCAGTTTTTGAAGAGGTAAAATTATATTTTGAAGATGAAAAATGATGTCTACAAAGATTTCAATTGATGTTTCCACATACTTCACCCAATTTTTTTGAATTTTCTGTCAGCTGGGCCTACGCTTGTTGGCAAGATGGTAAGATACAGTTATACAATCCTTCCTCCTTGTTAGAAAAGGAGAAAAAAGCTCCGCATAGCCCCCTACAGGCAGCCTTTAACGGCGCATCGCTTGCTAAGCAAGAAGTGCCTCAGACGAGCTTACGCTCACTGAGCATTCCTAAAAATGAATCAATTACCTGCATATGCACCTGCGACAGCAGCATCGTTGATGCTTCCTCACCACTAGCAGAGAGTGAGGAAAACGTCCTCCCCCCGGTGATAATTGGTTTTCTTTCTGGAGCTGTTTGGATGTATGTTCCAGTAGACACTTCCTCAAACTGCTTTGTATCATCTTCATATAAATACCACTTTGAACTGAAGCCAAAAAAGCTAATATGTCGTCATTCATCAGCTCCAAAAAAGCTTGCCTACACCACACAAAATGGTATAATATCTGTTTTGTTTGAGGATGGAGAAATGGCTTTTTGGGGAAAGTCGGTGAAGCTGCGAATATTTCCGTAAGTGCAGTGAGTTGCGTTTTCGGCTTTATTGGTTATTGTTTTGTTTGTTGCTTTTGGCATTTCAAGCGGGAGATGTGTGTGTATGGGTAGGTATGTGTGTGTAAGGGTAGGCGTGTGTAAGGGTAGGTCTGTTCATATATAGATGTGCGTGTCTGTATGCGTGTGTGTGTGTATTGGCAGGAAACTGCAATATATTTTCATTATATACCCTCCTGCCGTTTATCTTGGTCTTCAGGGCAATTCCTGATGCAATTTCTCTATCTCTTAGTATTTCTGGAGAATTCTTTGCAGTTGCCACTCGTAGTCGACATCTGAAGATCTTCAGGAGCTTCCTGACAGACTCTCATTTGACTGGTTCATCAAGCTCTGAAGATAGCTCAGAAGCCTATAACTTCTACGATGAAAACGTCTTCAAAAGGCTGTTGAACTCGTCTTCTTGTGAAATGATGATGGCGTGGTATGTGCGTATATTTAATATACCCTGTTTGAAGGGGTCTTTAGATGCAGTATGGGTGTGTTCTTGGGGTTTATCTTATGAGGCTTATTTGTGTGTGAAGAGCGAGTTAGTGTGTATGTATTCTTTTAGCATATACTTATTGTGATCAGCTACTGTTTAATTTTTGGAAAGATGGTGAGCTAATGAGCAAAATGAGTTTATACACACAAATATTACACAAACTAGCCTCACAGTGTAGAAAAGTTAATGAGGTATATAAAGCCTTCTTCGTATCTACAAGCTGATGCTTGTCTTGACGCTTTACACCTCTATCTTCAAGGCACCCTGTAGATTCTGAAGTGCTTGCTTTACCAGGCGAAAAGAATGTTCGAGTGCTGAATCTAAGGAGTAAATGCTTGACTGGCTGGGATGAAGGAAACTTATTATCTGATGATAGACTTGTAGGCAAGTTCTTGCTATGTTGGTATTTATGAGTTTTTTCATTCTTCTTCTATTTCTGCTGTTTCCTCTTATATTTCTGCTGTTTCTTCTTCTTTTTATGATGTTTCCTCTTATATTTCTGCTGTTTCTGCTTCTTTCTCGTCTTCTTTCTCTGATCTATATTTTGTATCTGTTTATGTAGTATAACTTTTGATTCCTGACAGCACCTACTACCGAAACTCCCTTTTTACTATAATCTCTTTGTTTTTACTCTTTTCTTCTTTATCTACTGACTTTTTAGGCGTTTTTTCCCTCCATCTTCATCTACTTACTGTGAATAGACTTTCTTGAACCCCTAATTTTGATTAGACAACTAACTTTCTCTATAGGAAATATCTTCGCTTCGATTTCTCCAAAGTGAAGGGCATCCACTCCTACTAGTCTCTGTATCCTTAGATAATGCGATTTTGGTTTGGATATTTGATACTCAGCAGCCTATTTATTCACTACAAGGTAAGTTGTCCGTCTTTCTTCGACAAAAGTTTCTCTTGATTTAGTCGCAAATTCCGTCTTTTTCAGTGAATTAAAGTTTTTCTGCTTATTATCTTTGTTTTAAGCTGAAAAAATCCTTTCAATTTTCATGGATTTTCCGTGAAAATCCTCTTAATTTGCACTTTTTTACGGTTTTTCTCTCATCTTCTTCGTTAAAGCAGACAAAGAGGCTTCCTCTTTGAATTTTTACGCAATCCCAGAAGGAATTCAGATATTGAGCCTTGACCCTAATGGTGCGTTTAATTTGATGCAATCAAAGTGTGTGTGTGTATGTGTGTGTGCGTATATGTGTGTCTGTATTCTCTCCATTCAAAGAAGATACATTATATTCATCTACTCGCTCATCTTTTTACATTTTCCTGGTAAAATACGTATGTTTTGTGCAGTTTAGCAGTTTTAATGGTCTTTTTCATATTAAGGATAAGCTTGTAGAATTGTTTTTATCTCTCTGTTATGTGTGTGTGCGTGTATGCGTGTGTGCGTGTGTGTGTTTGTGCTTTTTTAAACACTCTGTTAGTGTATGTGCTTTTTGCAGTGCGTGAGCTCTTTTAAGCACTCTGCTATATGTGCGTGTATGCTTTTCCACTCCCGAAGTTTTATTAAGCACTCGTTTGTGTGTGTATCTGCGTTCTACAGCTAAAGTGCAATTTTTTAGCACATTATTCAATGAACAACCGATAAACGCGGATTTTACTGCACATCGCTCCACATACAAGGTAGATGAGGAAGGTGGAGTTTCATCTACTAGAGGAGGAGATTGCGAGTCACCTAATACTAAAGAAGAGTTCAAGAATGGTTTCAATGCTGCACACACCGAGAAAAAATTAAAAGTGAGGGAATTGAATCCTTGGCAGGCACTATCTTCAAAGAGAAACCTTTTCGCTTCATCTCGTGCAATGTAGCTGTAAATATTGATGAAAAGGCCGGAAAGTGCTGTTTTTGTTTGATATTTTTTCCAAGTTTTAGGAGCATTTTGAATGGTTTGGTGTTATGTGTATGAAGGACATCTTCTTCTTTTACTTGTTTTCATCTGTTTGACATGTTAAAATTCGAGGTTTAATACTATTTTCAAGATGTTTTTTTGCTCATAAAATTTCTCTGTTTTGTGCTCTTCCTCATTCCCTGGTGGTGAGTATTCCGCATTAGATGTATCTACATCCCTCTTCTCCTTATACGTTCTACATTATGTCCCGAAAAATATCACGAAATTGCAGCAAAATGTGTGTTGTTTTTGTAAAATTTGATAAAATGAAAAAACTTTTTTTTCCCAGAAAGTCGAGAATTCCCATCACACCTTTAAGCTGATCAAGAAGCTTGAAGAAGAGGAAGAAGCAGCTGAAGATGATAAAGATTATGAGGAAACACGCAGAGGTGGTAACTTTGAAGGGGAAGAAGATATTTTTTCTGAAGAAGCAGAGAGCACTCGAAACGCTCAATCACACACACTGAAGCATTACGCTGAAGGAGGAAATGAGAGTTTTCAAAGCCATCAAGATATGTCTGCAAAACTTGGAAAGCTAGTGGAATCTGTTAGGGATATGAAGAGGATTTTGAAGGGAGTTGAAGAGCATCCGTGTGTTAGCCCTGGGAGATGCCTTGAACCAGATGATGCTACTCGACCGTGGTGTGTGTCGATGCTAGTGATTGAAGTGTGTGTGTGTGTGCTGCTGGATTGCTCTTTTTTGGGTTTTATACTTTTTTTTTGGGGGGAATCATGATGATCTGAGAAGAGATGAGCAGCTTGTTGGAGTGTGTGTGTGTGCATGTGTGTTTTTGCATGTGCATATCTGTGTTTTTTTATATGTATGTGTGTGTTTATCTGTGTGTTTTTGCATGTGTGTATCTGTTTGTTTTGATATGTGTGTGTGTTCTGCGTTATTATGAAGAATATTTCGCTTTACACACTAAGCTAACACACATTTTCTATCAAGGTGCAGGTATTCTAGCCTATATAATCGCAATCTTCGCATATTTTGTGTGTGTGTTAGCTGATTTATTGCTGTGGCACACACAGTGGATATCGATTCATACTTGGCTCTATCTTTCTACATTTAGGCAGATTTTGCACCAAATAAAACAGCGTTAAAACCACCATCACTGCACTTCATAGACGCACACACTTGACTTTCGCCTAATTTATAAAACAGCAGCACAGCAGCTTCAAAGTGAGGGTTTGTTGTACACATACACACGCTGTATATCCCCATCATTATAGGTGTTTTTTTTGGAGTAATGATGGGCATATAACAAGGCGAACAGATGAGAATAGAAGCACTTTGGAGATTTTTTGCAGTAACTTTGGCTTCTCTAAGCAGAAGGATTCGAATGGATGCACTTTGGCAGCTCTTTGTGAGTAAAATGAGATTTTGTGTGTGTTTGTGTGTGTCGGGAGTAATTCAAGAAGTTTCTCGTATCTTCTCTTCTTGTTTAGCTGTGCGTATATATTTTCCTAAAGCCGTGTGTTTGATGATTTTCTGGATTTTTTGGATTTTTTCTTTTCTTGGAGTAGTGCGGCTGAGCTACTTTAGATGTTATCTGGTGTGTGTGTATGTGTCTGTGTATCTGTGTGTCTGTCTATGTCTGTGTGTCTGTGTTTGTATCTTTGTGAGTCTGTCTATGTCTGTGTGTCTGTGTTTGTGTGCGTGTCTGTCTATGTCTGTGTGTCTGTGTTTGTATCTTTGTGAGTCTGTATGTCTGTGTGTATGTGTTTGTGTGTGTGTCTGTCTATGTCTGTTTCTGTGTGTGTGTGTCTGTCTATGTCTGTGTGTGTGTGTATCTGTGTGTGCATGTGTTTTCTATGTAGTACTCCTCAGCTGTTTAATTCTTATTCACACTATAGAAATATGCTTGCTCTAGCCTGTTGCTATTAAGCCTTTTTTGACAAACTCTCAGGTCAGGAAGGATACGCCTTAGCCTCACCCACTCCATCGGACTCTGTGGCTCCTTGCTTACTAGAGTATTGGTAGGTTTCGCTGTGTGTGTCCTTTTGAAGAGGGGAGGAAATTTGAAGTTTTCTAGGCAAGAAAGGTGCAGCAATGTGTGTGTTCCTTGAGCAAGTTTGCTTTCTCAATATATAGGGGTTGAACTGTGATTTACTGGGTTTATTTTAAACGCCGACAAAGTTATGTGTGTGTGTTGTTTCCTTGAAATTGACGAAGATTTGCTTAGCCTCAAAAGGCTATTTCCACTATCCTTTTACACGATGGAGTGTGTTTTTCCTGTTATTTTACACCCATTGAAGATGAGGTGTGTGTTTTTTTTTTTTTAATGTTTAAAGGGTCTAACCCACTCACCTTATTGATCCCTCTTCTATTGCCCATTACATACTACCAGCTTTCTGGCGTTTGGACTAGGTTATAGCGAGAGATCAAGGCTGTTTAGCGAATACTGCAGATTGAATGAGTTTTTAATCAAAAGTGTGTGTATCGCAGAAAATCTTGTGTGTTATCACATGAAAGGCATAGCGTAGAGTAGAAATTTCATGATACTCTTAATCTAGAAGGATTAAGTAGAAAGAAGCTGCTATCTGAATGTTTTCATCAATTGAGCTTAAATCTAGAGTCCTTGTGTGTGTGACCTTCAACAGGTTTTGTGAGTTTTCTGAGGGGTATATCCAAGTTTATCGTGTGTGTGTTGCTTTCAATAGGTTTTTATGAGTTTTTTAGAGCATATTCTCCTAGATATTTCTTGTCTGTGTGTGACCTTCACACATTGGTGACTGCATTCTCAAGCACACTTTCTTGCAAGCATGAAATGAAGCGAACACGCAAGGTGTTTACGCCTTTATCAACCTCTTCATGTGCTAAAATCCCCTATTAAAGCTTTTTTCAGCTTTAAGTTCTGCCGGAAAAGCTTTGCTTTCTCTGCTTTCTACGTTTCAGCTACTTTATCCTGTTTCCAGTGCATTTTCTCCTGGAGGTCAAGCAGTGAAGATTTGGGAGAAATTCCTCCAATTTCCTCAGCAAATCGTTTGCCTGGCCGTCGGAATAGGCTTTGTTGCTGTTTTAACTTCTGATCGGTAAGTTTCTCTGAACTTTACTCTTTTGAAAATGATTATAAAGTAGAATTCCGCTGTTTCCTACTTGAGATGAAGCAGAAAGGAGAACGCGTGTAGAATTGTGTGTTTGACATGCGTGCTTTTGATGAAAGCATGAGAAAGAGGTAGTCTATGATATGAGGAAGGCATGAAGATTCTGTGGTGATTAGCTACGTGCCATTACGTGTGTAAAGTAGAACTAACACACACAGAGAAGTTTTTCCCTGTTTTATACACACGTGTCTTGTACCTCATAACTTGGACTCTCCTTAGGTATTTGAAGATTTATTCTGATGCCGGAATGCTGTGTAATACCAACCTTGTCGCTGGAAGTCCTGTGGGAATCACAGCGTATAATGATGTTCTGCTGGTGGTTTCAGCTATTCATGCTAGGCGTGTAGATTCTGATGAAAGTGATGAGGGGTGTGTGTCGTATAGCTTTCATTATGACTTCTTGAGAGTTGGACCCGCCAATATCAATCAGCCTAGGATTACCGTTTTACACACGGGTTTGATGGCTTTTTTAGATGAAATAGTGTGTTTTTTGATGTAATTTGGGGATTTTTCTTTGTTTGCTTTTGAGATTTTGGGAGTGTTTATGCTCGTTTTGCTGAATTCTTGGTGAAAATTCCGGCTGAGGTGTGTGTGTGTCTGGGAGTGTGATTGCGTGAATGTTTTTGTCCGAGTGTGTGTAAATTACGTTAATGTGTTTGTGGGAGTGTGACTGCGTGAATGTGTGTTTGTGGGAATGTGATTGCGTGTGTGTGTACGCTATACTTTCCTCCTCTGGAAGAGATGAAGATGTGGTTTTTCCATCCAATTTTCATCGCATAGAAGCGTATCTACACTTCAAGTTTGCTTATATTTCGAAATATCAACCCTCCTCTACTTTTCGCTGTTTTTCAAGTCTTCTTCAGTAGCTCATCTTCATATCTTTACACACACACTCAAGCAGAAGTAATTCTACTCACTTTTAGCAGCGTAACACGCAGCTTATGTGTGTGCAATCCTCTTTTGGTTTTCCACAGGAGTTTTTACCTTGAAGCCTGGTGCTACGATTACTTGGATGTCAATTTCAGACATTTGTGTGCCAATGATTCTCGATAGTACTGGTTAGTCGATTGGTCGTGTGTATGTGTGTGTGAAAAATTCGTGTGTCTTACTTTGATGTCTTGAAAATCCTGCTGTTTTTAATTATGCTACTCCAAGTGAATCACACACACGACTATCGGCGTATCTCAGACTGATAATCTTTGAAAGAAAATCATACACACACTGCATTATCTACTTATTCGAGCCTTTGTAGCTTCAAGCAACAAGAACTCCATGAATACTGGAGAACAAACTAGTTTCCTCCCTCTTAGGTGTGTGTGTGCGAGCGAATCTCCACTTACTTTTCATTTAGCGTGTGCTTGTTGCTCCATTCAACTCACTTTCCATTACCTACGGAAAAGGTGATGTAATTTCTTGTGTTCTTGTTTATGGGAGCCTGAGTGAAGACTGCTCAATGCTGATAGTTGATGTGCACACCCCACCATGGACATTATTATTCGCTCTAACTGCACACGACAATCTTCCTGTGTGTAAAAGCATCAAAATCTCCTACAATCAGGTCAATTGTTGGGCCTCTATGGAGCTTGGGGTACCCTTGAAGGTGGAAGATGCTTTAATTGGGTGCCAATTAGCAATTTAGAGGAAGAAAAGGAGTTTAGTGGTGGTTCTCCTCTATGGCCTGTGGCTGTAGAACACAAGAGGGAATATGGAATGGTAAGTGCGTGTATGTGTGTGTGTGTGTGCAGATGAATAGCAGGTTTTTTGAGAAAAATCAAACTTTTTGTGATTTGTTGAAGCTTTGCCTACTTAAGGGGGAGGTTATGAGCAGCTTTTTATCAATAGTTGCTTAATAGTATTAGATTAGCTAGAGATTATCTAAACCCTATCTAAAATATTCATATTCACTAATGCACCAACTTACCCTCCCACATATGCAATCTACTTCTTCTGCTTCTTCTTCTTTTGCTTCTCCCATCTCTTCTCCCTTCTACATGCAGATCCTGGGAGTACGAGTAAGCTCAAAAACAGGTGAACCAGACTGTTCTACAACGCGAGAGCCTCTCTTTGGCTATCGATTAGAGAAGCTTCCCTTCAAACTGATGGAGAGCGTAACGTGGCCTTATAACCGGTGGAAAGCTGCGATGAAGAAGGACGTGAATTTTCCACGCTCCAGCGAGGGTCTTCAGCTTCCATGGGAAGTCTTTGATGAGTTGAGATTTCACATGAATCTTGCAGATTCGCACACACAGGCTCTTTCGGCTGGGAACGCAAAGAATGCAGTGAATGTCGCCGATTCTGCAAAATTGGTAGCTGAGCACGAGTCTATCATTATAAGGATGTTTGCAAAGATTAAGGATACGTGGAAGGTATGGAGTTGTGGATATTTTTTGGAGAAAGTGATGTTTTTGTGGATGTTTTTCGCATTATTTATATAAAGAGAAGAAATTTTTCATACTTAAGATGATGATTTTTACGTTTTTAATTTGCATTTTTTGTGTGTTTCTCGGTTTTGATGATTGGTTATTCTGATTGCCGTAATGTTATTGGTGAAGACTGGGTGTGCTATGGAGCTGAGAAGCTTTCGTTGATTTGTAGGAAATTGAGGGAATGTCATTGTGTGTTATCCGTTTGATATTTTGCTATTGAAGATGGTGCTCCTTAGATAGTAATTTGCTTGAGTTACAGCCTCTTTAAGGGATGTGTGTGTTGTAGGTTACTCTGAAATTGATTGCTATAAGCCTTGAAGAAGAGGCTTAGTTAGTGTGAAAATTAGGGGGAGATGCGATTAATTTTTAGATTCTTGACATCTTCATTTTAAGGGGATGCACACACGCGCACACAAATCAAGCGCTTCAAATAGGTAGTGTATGAGGTGGAGCAGGAGTGTATTCACTGGAGTTTTAGCCGGTGCAGGGTGTGTGTGAATATCTACCAATTAGTTGAAGATGCGCACACGGTAGTAACGTGTAATCATTGCTATCTTTAATAAGAGGGTTGATACTGCAAATGCTTCTATTGGCATTTATTGCTGTAGGTCTGTGTGTCCCTCTAGTGATTGACCACTCTATGTGTGTGTGTGCTTCTAGTGATTACCCGCTGTGTTTGTTTTGCTGTTTTCCCGCTGATGCTGTGTGTTTCGTCCATACATACAGTTCTCAGATCTCACACTGGAGACAGCTGCAATGATGAAGATGAAGGAAACTCTAGACAATGCAATACAGCATCTTTTAGACCCAAGGAATCACCGACACAAGAGGTATAAAGAAGAGAATGCAGGCACGCACACACACGCACAAGTCGACTTTTTTTCGGCTCTTTTGCACATTATGTTGAACTACTGCTAAGCAAATCATCCCCTCTCTCGAATACTGAAAGAAGATCTCATTTATCTAGGCCAGAGCTCTCTCTTTGAAGCTTAACACTCGATGTTGGAGTGAGCAAGAAATGCACCCATAGAAACCAGCTTTTGTGAAGATTTTTCACGCTTTTACTCATTATTTGAAGGTTTTTTATGACTTGCAGATGTTTTGAGTGGAGCGAGATCTGCCCTCTTCTGAATGACTGAATGAATGTGTCTCTGTGTGTGTGTGTGTGAATATCTCCACTTAAGGCTTATCCGGGACCTGCTACAATTGAAATCTCAAAAATCAGAGGCTGTCGAAGACGATAGTTCCACTCCTTCATCTCCATTTGAGGAAAGCTCGAGGCCTTTTGAAAGTGAGTCACGATTAGCATGCACTCTTAGATGAGTGTGTGAAGCACAGCATCTCACTCATCATAGACTAGTATATATAGTATACCATGCATCAACAGCGTCTAGAATATATTAGAGCTGTATGGAGGATTTAGAGTTTTCTCCTGCAGGTAAGGATACTGAGGACCTCACTCTGTTGGAGAAGCATGAAAAGATGGTTACAGCTGGTAAGAGGTCCCTAGGTCCTAGCAAGGTTAGTGTGCATTTTTTGAGGCAGCAAATGCATCCATTTAGGCTGCTAGTTTTCAGCATGCAACTAAGGTTAGACGTTTATTCTAGCAAAAAAAGTCAAGCAGACACTGCAACTCAGTGTGCTATATCTTTGGCTTCTTTTGGTAGAATCTCAGGCTACAAGTATTGTAAATCTTCAATCTAGCTGAGTTAGATACGGTGTAACTAGCATCACCTGATGTTAGCTATTTTAAGCTTTGTGGGTGATCTTATTGCTGCTGGTGGAATATATTTTAAAGTGTGTGTGTCTCATTGTTTCATGCGCCAATTTATTCGCCATACATTGCTTCCACGCACGTATCTCAAGCGCCGCTAAAGGTGTATTGTACGCACACACACACACACAAATAAGCTTCAGATGCACACACACATAGGCTTCGTAGCCTACAGTAATCACTTATAGATATTCGAAAGAAGAGAATTCGATTGCGCACTTATTATGAGATGCATATAGCTAATTCTGTAGGTGGATGGAAGCATGCTTACGCACTATTTATAAGTATGCATCCGCTGAAAAACACTAGGATAAGCTCTTCTGCCAAGGTATAGCAATTATTAGTTTGTAAATACCTTGATTTTATTCAGAATTATACCAGTGTGTGCAAGATTGTGCTTTTAGACCCCCCCACATAGCATTAACTTTCCTCTCACACAAATTAGTACCAGTGTGTGCAAAATTCTGCTTGTAGACCCCCCCCACATAGCATTAACTTTCCTCTCACATACGTTGATACCAGTGTATGTGTGTGCGCAATTCCACTTCTCTCCAACATGAATCTAACGGATACTTTCAATCATCCTCGCCTTCTTTAAGGCTCCATGGAAAATTTCCTTTAGTTTATAGAGGTCATTTTTTGAAGATCTTTCTCAACTCTCTTAAATGAAACCTTCTCTTTCATTAGATTAGCAATTCCTCCTTCATCTTTTTTTGAAGATCAGTACTCAAAATATTTTCTTTACTGGCGACTGTGCTAGGAGGAGGAGTTCTTGGTAATAAATCATGGAGGAGCTAGTAATCCTGTAAAACTGCAAAGTAAGAGGCGCCCTGCGATTCGCCAAACTGACTCGTTCGTTGGAGCTTATGTTGAGACGAAAAATAGCCTATTTGAAGGCACTAAACTCCGCGACACAGGAGGGAGTGACACGCTGCCAAAGAATAGGAACGCTCACCCCCCTTCCAAAATATTCCTAGGAAACAGCATGTTAGATGCACACCACGTAAAAACGTCAAAAGCAGAGGCAAAGGCAATGGATAGCAACTGCAAACGCGGAGTCAACTCTTGGGAAGATTCGCTTCTCGAGTTTATGGGTCCTTGAATTTTGTAAATTTGACGAATCTATCCTCATTCGGCGTACATAAACTGATTGAGGTGGCGGAAAGTCTGCAAATCCTTCTTTTCTATGGAACATCTGTTGCCTTCAGCGAGATGCGCTTTGTCAATTTACGGCGTAGCTAGAGGCGGGAGAAGCAGTGTTTAATTTTTGATAGTAGCGCGGAAAATCGGCGTGACAAGCGCGCTTGTGTGTGTGTAAGTATGTGCCTGTGTGTGTGTGTGAGTATGTATGTGCCTATGTGTGTGACCGTGTGCATGTGTGACTAAGTAAGTGTGTGTGTATGTGTCCACATCTCACGATGTGTGTGTGACTCATTATCCCTTAATGATTCTGTCCTTCATATTCTCTGCTCTAAATCGATTTTTTGGCTATAATTTAAGCTTTTCACTGGCTTAATGAGGGTATTTGAAAGGCTTGTGTGAAAGTTTGAATCAGTAGGATAACAAAGCCGTTTAAAAGTGAAATGTGTGTGTGTGAACACTCCACTGAGGATAGTAACCACCATCTTCAGCATGAAGCATGAAAGAAGAGAAGTTACATGCGATGAAAGTGGAAATTTTTTCGGGTGAAACAGTTTAGAGATTTCAAGCTTATCGCGTCTTTAGTAGTGCGATACTGTTGGAGGTGAAAGCCTCCAAAAACGCCTAGAAAAAGAAGACAGAGGCGTGTGGCTTTTAATTTTTCAGCGCGTGAAATTGTAGCTTCCTCTCATTGCTGGTAGTAGTCCTGATTTCATGTTTTTAGCAGGAAATAGTCTCAAGTTCGAGACTATTCGTGGCAGTGATTTCTCACAAAACCTGATTGGCAGAAATTGCTTGTCTAAGAGAGAAGATAGGTTATTGCAGCACGCACGCACAGGGGGTTGCAACACACACGCAGAAGGGGTTACAATACAAAGAGGTTATTGCAGCACACACACATACTTCCTCCCAACCCTGAAACACTTCCTCCCAACATACAGAAGCACGGATTTTTTCAATTTCCCCTGCCTAATTTCTTGGATTTATGTATACGCTTTTCACTGTAATATGTTATCTACTCCTCCCAATTAGAGAGACTGAATTTTGTAACGAAGTAAGATGCATTTACTGGCATCAAGTCTCCTAGATTTGAACACAAACTCTAGTGTGTGTGAGCTATGAATAACTTGATCCTCTAGTATTATAGAAACATGGCTCCACTCTTGCACTCCTAGTTTCTTTGCAAGATATCTCATTACGTGCTGCACTTGTGTATGAGTGGAAGTTCTTATATATGGCCTGGCTAGTTCCTTAGTGATGCTAGGATCATAAGGCATCAGAGCAATCGATATGTTCTGTAGACTAGAAATCTTAAAGTTCTTTGAGAATAGATTAAGGAAGAACTCTTTAGTCCCTTCCCAACTCTCTACTTCATCTTCAATTTCTGGACACGATAATTTTGTGGTGGGAGTGTATTGAGAGGCGTAAGGAGCACTCTGGCCACGAGTCACCGTGTGTGACTCGCTTGATTTTGGTAAGCTCACTGACTTATCTTCGATGTTGCAAAAGTCATTAAGCATCTGTCTTTCCTTCTTTTCAATTTCTCGAAACTGTGGGAATATCTTGTCGACTATATTTTGAGTGATTCTATCAAGTTCAATACCTGAGAAAGCAGCAAGGAAGAAGTTGAGGGGTGTGTGAGAGTAAGAGACACACGTTCTCAGTTTTTTCGGGGTGTTGAGGAGGGTTAACTCACACACGAGTATATCATCGTGTAGGAACTTATATTGGAGATGCATAAATAGAGCTGTAGACGGTGAAGTTGGTTAGGGGGAACTTATGTTGGAGTTGCACACACTTTACAACTACAGCGGGAGAAGTCTGCCAGGGGGACTAATATTAAAGCCACAAACACCTGCAGAGGGAGAACTCTGCCGGCAAATATTCTGGTAGAACCTTTCGAGCGTAAAAGCACCAGTGACTGGGGTATTCCGCTCACAGTTAGACAGAGAAAGCTAAACGCTATCATAACGCTAGTTTTTTGCTATGCTGGTACTACTCAGTGATTGAACTCTTTGGCATCACATATTCTCGCTTTTCGAGATATACATAATCACCTCACAAGCTTATCTTCTAGGCTTTTCGCATGCAGATGTGCAACACACATAACACCCCAAATTAAGGAGTAAAATCCAAAAGGGGTAGGGAGCAGCTTCAAAACACCACGGGAGTTGTGCTGCTCATAAGAAATCTTCTGGGCAAGCGGTAAAGCACGAAAGTATATAAGCATCCAAAGCACACAAGCGTCGCATAGGGGAAGAGCAGTATGAGCAAGAGAAATATACTACCTGAAAGAACGCGAAGAAAGGAGGTCGAGTTATTCAAAGTGCTTGAAAAAAGACAAAGTTTTCGACTCCAGTACACTTGAGAAAAACAAGGAGAAGAAGAAGCAGTCCATACTAACCTTCAAGCGGATTCGCAGGAAGCAGCTCGTCGCAGGTAGGGCACTTCAAATTTCCAGTGGCTATTAACCTCATGATGCACGGCTTGCAGAATGTGTGAAGACATTCTAAAACAGTGTGAGCATCCCGAAAGTATCCTTCACAAAGCGGACATTGCAGTAGTGAAGACAATACCCGCAGTTTAAAGTTTAAATCCAGCCCTTGTGATCCTTCGAAAACTCGTACATCATCCTGACGCCACTCATACTGATCTACTGCCTGATTACCCCCCTCCCTCTGCCGGCGATGCGAACGGTACATCTGTCTTGCAACAGCAGCATAGGGGGTCTTGGGATAGGAACAGACTACTCACAGCAGTTCTGATGAGTTTAGATTGCAGCCAATCACAGAAAAAGAGGCTACTCACGGCAGTTCGGGCGAGTTTAGTCTGCAACCAATCGACAGGTACAAGTAAAATACTGCTTAATTAAGACTCATAAGCATTTAAAGGTGGAAAAATCTCATGAAAAAGTTCTTCAACTACTCCAAAACCAGCCTAATATGCTAAATCACTAGATTAAAGTTACAGGAAACACACAAAACTGAAGCTCAAATTGTTGAGCGTTCAAAGGCATGCATCAGGATACCCATCCATGCTCAGTACCAAAAATCAATGAAAATAGCGCAAGAGGTATGAACACAAGAGTGTTGGGCTTGCAGAAACAAAAGCAAGAGGAGCTTACACTAATGTCAGGGGCTTGAGCATGATAGCAACAAGTATATGATAAACATAAAACAAAAGAATAAGTTCATCATTACTAAAAGCAGCACACAATATTCGCAAGTCAACCTACCGATTAAACGAGTAATGGAGAAACAAACGCCGTCGATAAAATTAGATGGATGTTGAAGATGAAACAAAGAGTTTCATAGAAATGTCGAAAACTGCCTCACTAAACCTCTCTCCCTCCATCATATAACTGCAAACAAGAAAAAACAAAGAGCTTCACAAGAGCATCAGCCCCACTAAACCTCCCTCATTCCCTCCATCACAAGACTACATTACTGCGAATCCATCAAAAAACACCACAACTGGAACATCTTATTGCTAATATATCCCAACCGATCGCGAATAAAATGTTCTCTGCTTCCACTTTTGAACCAGCGTTTTGGGCAGCACATGAAGCAACCCGTAGAAAGGTGCGAATATACTGCAATCGCCTACAGGTGATTCCAAAAAGAAAGAACGCAATCAACATAAGATATTGTCATGTTTATCTCTAGAGCATCCCCCGTTAGAAAGAGGGGTAATGCCATGTAGAGTAGAGAACTGTAATTGCATTCTCACTACATGACCTGAAATAGAGCAGGCAAGGGAAATAGCAATGGGTGAATGATGAGATGAAAAATCCGGGAAATTAAAAGGTGGGATCCACCAGGGGGGGATGTGTCAAGTAACAACATATATGGCCCAAAGCCCTCTAAGGAGAAACGGTACCGAAAAGGTCAACAGGTGAGGCAGCGGGCTAAGCATGAAGTGTATCGAACAGTGTGCACAAAGCTACACTGGAAGAAAGCGTAGCAAAGTTGATAAGTAGCGAGAAAAAAGCAGTACAACTGCCTGACGATTTGGTACAGAGATTTTTTCATGCTCACATTGTGTTAGGTAAGATCATACAACCGTGGAAACACCCATTACTTGTTAGAAGCAGCATCTGTAGATAAATTGTGTGTAGCTACCACAAATACAGTTGTCTTTATGATTTTAGTGACTGTAAAGAGGGCAGCATTTGGGGGTCAAAAATCAAAACTAATTGGTTTATTAGAGGAATTGAATGTGTGGAATGTTGAGTTTTGGGGTATCATATTATACAGAAAAAAAAGATCAGAGGTTCAAATATGTTGAAACTAAGCCGTTAGATTATCATATCATGCAGAAAAACATCTTATTTAATACTTTTTCGAAGAATGAAATCTAATATCTTTTTTATCAAAACCAATTAAAGTAATTTTTTCTCCATTGATCATTAGCCTAAATTGTGCGGCATCAACACTTTAATTCCTTGAATGATAGCAATAACGACACCATTCCAATTTGCGGGAGCAGCATCAAAGTAGTTTGTGGCACAATAAAATGAAAAGAAACATTCTAGTATGTAAGGATACAGTCTTTTAAAAAAATTTCACATATGTATTATACGTAATTTCAAGTCTAACAGCAGGCATAGTAAACGGAAACGACAGCCCAAACACACGGAAAGCGTTCAAAAACTTTGCTTGTTATGAAAACGAAAAGAATCCAAAAAATGCGGTATTTAGCGGTTTGCTGAAATATAAAGCTACATGAAAGTTTGAAAAAGTATAGCTCAAAAAAGATGAAGATACGAGGTACACCCTGCAAATTACTATGCAACAAATTCAAACTCGAGGCTTCATTTAAAAATACAATGACATAGCTCACGAATTTCCAGATATTCATTCCGCCTAAAATGAAAAAATAAAAAAACCTCTAGTATTCTAAGTTATTTTTATTTTTTATGTATACTACAAAACGAAGAAGAAATATAATAATACAGGTTTTTGCCTTACTTTAGATTTAAATCTTTCAAGTACTGTATGACGATCTTAAAATATTACTAGCAGAAAAAAACGCCATTTTCAATCTAGGAGCTTACAAACAGCACTTTCAAAATATTTTCTTGAGTACCAAGATCAGCAAACACCAGTGTATGTTCCAGCGTCAAAATTTACCTCAACTGCACCCTAAAGCGGCGTTAGTACATATTGATGAAGGTGCTGAACTACTACTGATTAGCTTATTTAACTAGAATTTACCGCAAGTATACATCAAAATGGTGCTAGTGTATCTTGATGAAAGTATTCAACTACCACTGATTAGCTTGTTTCAGGACTGCTAGCTAGTTTTCCTATAGCCTATAAATGAGTCTCAAAACTTCAATTTCTACTCACACAGTGTGATCAGCACTATTCCTCACCTATGATATCTTGATTGGTGATATTATCTTTCTCCAGCTTTCTATGCATCTTTGTGGCGAATATCTTTATCCTTGCTAAAAGGAATGCTTCAGGATATGCCGTATGTATGATATATCCTACTCCTTGTCACTGTAACTGTCTTTAACAAGAAGTTGTGAACATACTTTAAAGCAACTATTTTATATATTCAGGTTGAAAGGATATCGCTTTGAAGTTGATTGGCATCGAGGATAGAATCAAGTCATGACGACTGAATTTCGTTTGATTTCGCTGAACTCAAGTAATTTCAGCATCTAATGAGGCTTGACTATCTGAGTTATATACCGGAATAAAACTTGATATTTTGGTGAGTATGCTTGGTAAGTATAGTGATGACAAGGATAAGCTTCCAACTGAATAAAATTTTAGTGTGTTTGTCTTTCTTCTCTCTAGGTGAATAAAGTGACGAAATGTGATACGTTGGTCTTTTTCTTCCCTAGGGGAGTAAAGCTACGAAATGTTATGCGTTTATCTATTTGTACCCTATGCGAATATAACTATGGAATTAATAAAAGGCTAACGCGGTTGTTTTTGGGCATACATAAGCCATGTTCATCACAACGCGATTTTATTTCCAAAAGCAATACTCCTTGAGGCTTACGGGATGCAAGTCTATATTTGAAGGACAGTACACTTATCAGACTGGATTTTTGGGAGGCAATGGCAGGTCGTGACATCAAGGCAGACTACAATAAACAAGAAGGATGAGGATACATTAGTAACAGCTTGAACTATCGTAAAAACAAGCGCAAACTACTACCATAAATTGAGGCCCTCGGGAAATTAATTGGCAATTTTACAAAGACGTCTACTATGCGGGATGTAACTGAACTAAAAGGGCAGAAAAGTTAATTCCAAGTAACTCAATGGCACCTGTTTTTCCAGAAATTTTGTAATACAAAGCCTTTAACCATTTGCTGAGTTTTCACAACTAGATGCTTTGCTTCCTAGTAACCTGGCAAGCTTCTACCACTACAGGACTACCGTAGGATGCTGCAATTGAGCGCAATTTTTCATAAAAATCAACTTTAGCATCCTAAAAAGATAGTTTTTCTCAAAATTTTCGAGTCAACTTAATGCAATAATATCCTAGTAAGTTGTATATATAAGCCATATATTAGCATATAAGGTATAATAAATAATATTATACAGCTTAATTTTATAAGTTAAGAATTTGTGGAAATCGGCTCTTAAGACCAATTTGTCCGAAAAGCTAGGCTTTTTCATTTCTTGGCAATCTAAATTCTAATTGATATGAAGTAGTTGCGCAGGCTATTGGCGTTGTACAGCCGAAATGTACAAGCTCTAGTGCCAGAGTTGCGGAAAGAACAGTAGAAAAGCAGAGGCTACTTTCACTTTCTTAGCAAAAACCAGCAAGAAAGTGTAAGAAAGTGCTGCTTTTTTGGCAATTAAGCCTTGCAGTTACTTTTGCAAAATGACGGTTAATTTTTCGCGGGTTTAGCACTTGTGCAATTACAAAGCTGCTCCAGGAAAAATGATGATCAAAGATTTCACTAAATCAAGAGTGAAAAATAAAGAATAACGAGATTGCTCTCTCTGTGAAACGTAAACATGAAGCTTTATGCGAAGTTTCATGGCAAGTAGTCCAAATACTTCAAAATTTAAATAAGGATGCAATTGAGGAGTTCGAAATTTCCGTCCTTTCACTGCCCCAAGGGGATAGCAGGCATGTTTGTTTGATGTGCGTTTCGTGTGTTGTGTGTGGTTGTGTGTTGTTGCGTGTTGTGTGTATTGTTGCGTGTTGTGTTTTGTTGCGTGTTGTGTGTGTTGTTCTGTATGCTGCGCTTCCGAAATAACTGCTTCTCTGCGTGCCTTTATCTAGACAAATGACTGACACTAAAAACAGCGGTTTTCAGGAATACATGACACCTGTGTAACCTGCTTGCTTCTAACTTTGGTTTCAACAGGTGTCCATTTGGAATTTTCACCTTTACTTCACTAGAAGTAAATCATCAATCTACACTTGAAAAAACCACGCGTATCTTTCAATACAGTCAAAAAATTGAGTATCACAGCCAAGTAGATTCCTTGCAATACCCAAATAAAGGCTTAGCTCCACGCATTACCTAGCGTTGAGTTTACCTGCTATGTATTGTTCGAAAATGGTGTCATCGATGAGAAAACGTTGAGTTTGCGCTACTTTAGATTGCTTGAAACGAAACTAGGAAACTATCACCAGAAACAGTCCCATCGTAATGCGAAAAGCTAGATATTTTCGTGTGCACAAGGAGCTAATGGAAGCATTGCGTGCCTCATGCTACAGTTGTTTTCGGTCATTTTTGTTACTTCTGCAGCTATGGCACAGACGTGTACGAGGATGATACTTTTGTATAAGATCAGTGCTGCTTTGTAAATTTACAAATTCGCTTAAAAAGTTTAGCGACAAGTTCGTTGCCGTGAAGTTGAATGCACTTCATTTATGTTCATGAGGGGCATATCTATGCGAATAAGATTGCCATATTTTTTGAATCAATTGTGTGCAAGGTTTCTTGCGTAAAACACGCACAATCTCTCCGTAGCGGGTCTTGTTTTTTGTTATTTTTACGAGTTCTACAGCATAATCTCATGTTTTAATACTATTTTGACGAGTTCTGTAGATAAATCTTGTGCTGCTCTTTTTACGAGCACCATATCATAATCTTGTGTTGCTCTTTTCGCGAGAACTGCAGTATGACCTTTTGTTTGCTATTTTTACGCGTTCTGCAGCATAATCTCGTGTTGCTCTTTTCAAGAGCACTGCAGTATGATCTTGTGTTGGTTAGTTCTACAAGTACTGCAGCATAATCTTGTGTTGGTTAGTTCTACAAGTACTGCAGCATAATCTTGTGTTGGTTAGTTCTACAAGTACTGCAGCATAATCTTGTGTTTCAATGCTATTTTCATGAGCACTACAGCGTGCCCTCATTCTTTACTTAAATAAGCCATTATATCTAGTATTACCCGCGCCGCATTCTAGGCTTCCTACCATGGAAAGACCCCGTTGTTAAAATGACACGGCATGATAGTCAGTTTTCAGAAGGTACGCCCAACGCAGCTGGGCTACACCTTCGCAAAAGCGGCCCTCGTACGACACTTTTTTCGTAGCGAAGTACTGACAACATGATGTCAGCCGTACCTTCCGCCCCCCCGCAAAGTACACACCAGAAATATGATATGCGTTACATTCCAGGGGCGAAACAAACGTCACCGACATCACGCTGTGCTATATATAAAGCAGATAAGATGACAGTGCCTGGAAAGCGAACAAACTCACGTCCCGTGTGGTGAGCCGATCTCTCCATTAAGAAAAATGATTCGCCAGCACAAGCGGGGGGAGAAGTCCTCAAAGCGCTTGGTATAGCAACCACCCCAATATAGACGGGGGTCTTTTCAGGAGGCCGTCAGGTGTTGTCAGCCCCTCCCCCACTATATCATCACCCGAGTATCCGAGACGCGGTGTGTTTGAGATAGATGGCGGTTACTACGAGTGTGCGTAGGACACTATTATGAAAATGTGTACTCTATAGGTACGCGTATGTATGCGCATAGTAGATGTAAGACTAATTTTCAACGTAAATTTGGAAGTTTGCTTCATCCTATGAAGGTGACGCAATTTTCGCTGAAGTTGTGAATGAAGAGAGCGGTCGGCCGTGTTCAAGAAAACTGAAGGTGATAGCATAAAATAGAATCGCGATGAGAGTGTTTTGTTGCTCTGCTGTGGCAGCTTTTTTTTTCGCTGGAGGTTTTCTGTTTATGATTGCTCTGTTTCAGTGGTGGCATATGTGCGACCTGTGGTGGTTTGAGCTGACACCAGTTTCGCTTTCTTTGAGTACACTATTTGCCGGTGACTCGCTTCGGGTTTTGGAGTCGTTTGATACAGTTTGTGTTCAGTCGGTCTGTGGCGTTTTTATTGTTTTCAAGGTTTTCGGTGGGTGATTTGTATGAATGTTGCGACTCCTGTGACGTAAGAAGGGAGTTTACGCTTTGAATTTAGTTGCGTGCTTTTCGTATAACTGAGCTTTACAAGGCATTGTTTGTGCTCTGCGTGCTTTTTGCTTTACAGTCCAGCATCTTTTATGCTGGGATTGGTACTTTAAAATGAGTAATTTTTTTTTTGAGTCTAATGGAAATTTAAACGGGATTTGGTTTCTCCCAGGATACGATTTGAGCTTTTTATTTTTTGTGAATACCGTTTTTACGTGGGATATTATTCAAGCCGCACACAGTGATGATTTTCGGAGTGCTTTTCGGTTGATTATGAAAACATCCAATCTTTGTATGCGCAGTTTGTTAGGAGAGTATTATAGCCAGTAGTTAGTAATACTAAGAATCTGACAAGTTTAATGTGCTTTTCCTGGTGAAATAGCCAATTTTCCCCTTTTCTTCATGATTTGTTAAACCGTAAGGAAAAACATTTTATTGGAGTGGTACATATTGTATGTAATTCCTCATAGACAGTTTGTGTGTTGCTGATGAAAACCTGCTGATATTGTCGGGTAATATCCTTGAATACGACGGTATAAGAAGTTACCTGTTTTGTATTGTACTCGCGACACAGTTGCGAAATTTTCGTCGGCATTTATAGCATGATTTCATTGTTTTCTAGGACTTAAATCTGAAACATGAAGTATGCAATCATATTATATTTTATAATGGAAGATAATGTATTAATTTTAGTACTTTGTGGAGAAATCAATAATACACACCTTTGTATTTCTTATTGTTCTCTTTGTGTCTGTTTTCAGATGTGAAATGGAACAGTTAGCTCTGGCGATAAGCTGGAATATGATACGATTTGCTCGTTTTAGTAGTTTTTTTAAACCTGCTCCTTGCTTAACATAAGATGGCTCTTTATTTGGCTAGGAATTATTTTGTGAGCGATACTATTGCTACGGCTACTACCGCTACTGTGCAAAGCGCTAAGGCGTCTAAAAATTGCTGAAAGGGGTGAAATATTTATTTTAGTATTGCCACAGCTACTCACGTATACGGTGAACAACTGGATTTAAATGGGAGTGTGTAAGTGTTGAATACTACAAAATGGCTCCAATAAAGTATACCATCGATACTATCAACAAATATTCGGGCTTAAATAGCGATACGGAGGCATCGGATGATGAAGGCAAGAATAAGACGGAGACTCTTGGTGCGGGTGTTGTGAGAGTTTCTGCGACTGCAGGGCAGGCGACTGCAAGCGGAGCTGAAGTGAGAATAGCGGCTAACCGCGAAGTTGCTCCAAAAGCACTGTTGCCAGTTCAAACTGGAGTGAACCAGTTGAATGTTGATGGATCTGTTGCCGACGTTAGATTTCCAAGAGGCTCTCAAAGAGGGAATAACTCCTTCTATCGAGGAGGAAGGGGAAAATTTGATCGCCAAGGAGGTCCATCTAGAAGGCCTTACAGAAATGATAGTGTAGAGGATGGACCAGCGAGTGGGGGTAGCTACAGCAATAATGCTGGCTCAGGCAACGCCATGATCAGGCCGGAAAATGATGGTGTGTATGTGAACATTTTGTAGAGTATAGTTTTGCTATTTTATTTGAGGAAATTATAATGTAGATGGGAATTGTAGATGTCCTTGTGTGACAAATATAAGTGCATAGTGATTACGATGATTGTGATTGTTTATAGAATGTGAATTATTGGGTGTATGCATTAAGTATTTTCATTGCTGCAGACTTGCAAATAATTAGAGATTATTCCGGGATAATTTGAGCAAGTTTAATGGTTTTTGTAGAGTCGCTATTCTTTGCTTTTGTGATGAATGCAATCTGAAAGATCTTTCCTTAGCTTATAAATTAAATTTGCTAATGCTGTTTCCATCTCCAAATATAGCACATATCTCATTCTATGTGTGTGATTACATCACATTGTTCCCCAATTTATTCTATATCTATACTGTCTGATTACCCCACATTATTATCACTCCTGCACTCACTATTTGTTCTGTTTGTACCAATATTGAACCCCCCCCCTCGATACTGACTATCATTTCCCCTGCACTCACCCACACTCTGTTTAGGTGGTGCAAACTATCCACGTGTATCTCATCGCCGTGGAGGTAGAGGCCGCGAGTTCGATAGACAAAGCGGAACCGGTAGAGGCCGCGAGGTGAAGCGTGAAGGCGGCGGAAGATTCAATTGGGGAGGTGGTATGACCAATGAAGAGAGAGCAGACATTGGTCTGTCGAAAGATCGCAAAGCTGTACAGAAGCTATCTAGTGAGGAACCGATTGCCGTACCGTTGGAAACCACTGAGTCTCAATCTGAAGAACTTGCTAGGGCTTCGGTTGAGGAGGGTGACGAAGAGAAACAAGAAGAGGTTCAGAAGCAATCGCGTAGGAACATGCAGGATGAGGAAGGAATTATTGATTTTCAATCTTGGAAAATGCAGCAAATGGCTTCTTCAGGTAGTGTAACTGCGAAAAAAGCGTCTGGGATAAATTCTGATACTAAGCAAGAGATGGAGTCTCAGGGTTACAAATTCTACCAGAAGGAGAATCTTAAAGATGAGGCTGGAAAGAATATACAAGTGAATGGCAATTTATCAAATGAAGAGATTGACTCGAAACGCAAGAAGACGGTAAGTTACTTTTTTTTGCGAACTTTATGCCGGAAACTGATTTTTATATCGGAATGTAGGTGTGCGGTCGGTTTTTTGTAATCTTTAATTTATTGGAGTAGCTGAAGATTTATATGCAAGAAATGATTTTTAGTTAGCCTAGAAGCGCGTATAGTATTTATTGATGAGGAAGTGTGCGTAATTATCGTAATGTTTGTAAAAATTTTATTTTTTCAGAGGAATATTGTAGAATACTTTTACCCCCCCGGTGGGTATTCGGATTCATTCAGTCACAGAGGGAGAGGTCGCCGCAATAGGGGTGGTGGGGGCGGTAAGGGTGGCGAAGGTAGATACAGTGAAAGCCGTGGCAGTGAGGCTAGATCTGTTGAGAGCAGGAATACTCCCGATTTTGAAGCAAAGGTGAGTGCTTTGAAGTTTACCATTATTTTCTGTCTTATTAGAAGGAGTGGGTAGTATTTTGTCGAGATATTTAGGGTTTTAATGTGATTTTTACTTCTTGATTTTAGTTAAGAGGATGGAAAAGCCAGTGTAATTTTGCAGCGTAATCCTTGTTTTGTGAGTGTCGATTTCTGCAGTTTTTTCTACAATTTTTACTAAGTAAAAGACGATTTGTGTGATGACCGGATAGCTAGTGCATTTTCTGAATGATGCATAAAATTTGGCAAGCATATAACTGAGAAAAAAATGCTGCGGATCGATAGGACTGACAAAAATGCTCGCTATCCGGCTATGATTTGTATGAGACATTTAAGTATGTACTCAGTGCTACCTGATGGCATTTATGTGTTTTATATATGTATGCTGACTTTTAGAGTAAACATCAGAATTTTCGAAATAAAATTGTGATGTTTCTGTTTCTAAGTTTAAATGTAAAAATCTTTACCCTATAGAGGGTGTTTTGTAGAGGTTTATGTTCTTTAGTCTGGTATCCTAATGTGTTTTTTATCTGCAGCTTTTTTGAGTTTAGAAGAATGTAATATCTTCACGTTTGTGAAGTAGTATATACTTTGTTGTACATAATGATACGATAGGTTTTCATGAGACCAGCTCAAGTGATGAGCTCTTGTGCCTGAATTTTGATATAGTGGGTTTTCCTGCTTTATTTTGAAAATTTTTATGATTATTCATCCTTCTTATTTTAACTTTTATTTTTTAGGAGAAGCTTGAGTATCGTGTGCGAGATGCTCCTGACTTGCAAGATAATCGCGCCTTTCCTTCCCTTATCGAGTGATAGTTAATATTTTTTTCAGGGAATTTGCACCTTCCTTTTTGTGCCTTCTATTTACTTGAGTTGGTGTCATTACTATTACTTTTTCTTTTTTAGGCTTTTCTTAGAGCTTATTTTGGTTCTGATACCCTTTGATATTGCACGTAATCATGTTGCATACGCCCTCAAAATGCAACAACTCCCTCTATTGATGTGGACATGCCTGCTTGCTTATAGTCTGGTTATCGTGATAGAAATATTCTTAATCGTTGAGTGAAGTTTTTGTGGATACATTGCTTCGCTTGATAATCTTGATAGTTTTCAGTGCTTTGCAGAAGCCTATATAATGAGCCTGCTTAGTAAACACCTTGTATATCATTGGCTTTTTCTCACCTTGAGCTGTATATAACGTTGATCGCTAGAATCTTTGAAGATCTAGTTGAAGATTTTCACTGGTGTGTAGCTTCCTACACGAACTTTGCTTATTAATTATTGGTTGTTAGCTTCGTATCCGGTGGGTACATAAGGTTTATTCCAATTTGTTTTTATCTGAAAAAATCAAGAATCGATATAGGACAACAACTTAGCTCCCTTAATATCCCCATGTATGTATGGTGGTAATAATTATGCATTATACCTATGATAAACTATATTTGCTTTTGAGAGCATGAAGATTTAAATAGGTTGTGGGAGGTTTGTGTGTTAGTGTGTTGCCTCAACCTCCCTAGGGATGAGAAAATCCATTGAAGTATACTGCTTTGGTTGCATTACATTCCTGTTTATAAGACATGTGATGGTTAGGGCTCCACTATCTCTATGTGGGTAGTTTGGGGCATTTGATTGTATGTTGCTATGTTTTGGCGTATATCTTCTAGTCTTCAATAAAACGGGCAGTTTAATATTTTAGGCAACGTGGAAGCCTGTTTTTGGCCGTAAAGGCCGTTCCGGCATTGACTACGGATGAAAAAATGAATCTCTTGGGGGTGCTTAGTATTTTGACAATTTATTATGTGTTGTGTGTGAAATCTAGCTGATATGTGAGCTTGCTTTGTTGCGAATTGTAGTGCATGCATTGCAGTTGTTGAGATGCATTTAATTGTAGGTATGTTGCGTGTTTCTCGGGTTGATTTTGTCCAGATAAGTTTAATCATGGCTAGCATTGAAATAGGTTTGTTGTCTTCTGATAGTTCATAGGCATTGAGTTTTCCTGTGGTTGGCCATGGTGCAAAAAATATCCCAGTTTGAATTTAGGTGATGGGCTTCTGCTTTGAAAATCTTTGCGGAAGGAAGAAGTTTGTTTTTGGTTCATCACTATCTGCTCTAGGGATTTGATAGTGTGTATCACATCCTCGGCATAGTAGACGGTAGAGTTTATCTGTATCACCTTCGGTTGCAATCTTGAGATTTTTCGAGAGGTTTCGGTCCTCTGCCTGTGTAATAATCATTTGGTTAGAGTAGGACGCCTGGTAGCTTGACGTTTGGTATGTTTCATCATGTTTACTAATTGATTGGAATTTATACTGTATGGAGCCTGCGGTCTCCGTGAGCTGTACTGATACACGGTTTGTGGTAGCTGCTTATGTTCTTTTGTTGGTATTTTCGCGATTGAACTGCGCTTAAATGTGGTCAACATACGTAGAGTATTTCCATGCTTGACCCTCTTGTCCTTCCTGTTTTGATATTGCCTGGTTGTCTAATTGAATTATTCTATTTAAATTCACGGAGTGGCATAGCAATTATGGAGAGCTAGAGGGTTGGTAGCCCCAATGAGTTTAGGACCAGAAAATCTCCTGAGATATGGGTATCTTTTACCAGTAGAAGCTGTTAACGCTTTGATAACATGCCCTTATGTTTGTGCATTCCTCAAAGTATGGTGCCTTTGGGATTGCGCGGTGAATTTTTTTGGGCTTTGATTTGATGAGTCCTTTTCGTTATGTATCTACTAGTGGACGTAGGAAATCTGGTTCAATGCCTAGGGCATCATATGGCTATAGATCGTCTCATCTGGCTGTGGGTGGTGATATTGCTGTGGAAAGTGCTGAGGCTGCTGTATAAGCATAGGTTCTTTCATTATTATAGGGTGGACATGCGGGTACTGATGTGTTCACTTCTTGACCTACTGAATCGTTTGTGACGTGGGTACTTCATCTATAGATAAGTAATCATATGGGCTGGTGTGGCTTACCTTGGAATCATGGGGATCATGGGTAGCTCGCCCGATTTTTGAAGCGTCTTTTGCGCTCAATCGCAAAGGGGTGTTGCGGTTGTGCATAAATTAAGGGGAAGCGTTCAACGGGCTACGTCTCCTTGGCTTGTTAATAGTAAGGTCAGAGTAATATTGGATGCACCTGCTCTCTTAAAATTCGAGGCAGTTATTTCGAGTACCTGCAGCGCTAGGATGGTGCAGCTTGCCTAGCATGAACACCGTAGGTTGTCAAAAAGTTTGCTGGTTTGCTTCTGTGGAACCACTCCGTAGATCCCGTGCAACTATTAGGATCTGGCCAACAGTTCTGTAGCTAATTTGTGTAGGTGTTGATTGGCAGCACGAAAATTTTTGGGCGTAATTAGTAAAGCATAAGACCCCAGGAATGCCCCAGAGGATATTTTGTTAGGACCCGCCAGCTTTTTCTTTCTGTAAAGGTAACAGATGCTGTTGCCCCGCGCTTCGACAAGGTACACTAGAAAAAAAACAGTTACCAATGAGTTCCAATCCTGTTCCTGGCGGTGCAGGAGTGCCCCGTGTCTACTTTGACAACTCGGTCCAAAAGGGCCCACAGGGGACCATACAAGGGACTGCAAACTCGAAGAGTAAAGATGGAACTGCCACGGTAGAGACGGCGGCAAGTAAGAGGCATGTATGCATTCCATATGAGCAAGTTTCGGCGTGAGGTATCTCTGTATTTTATATTCTCGAAATTGGGTGAACGGGTGGCTGCGCCATGAAAGCAGTGTACCTTGTTTCGTTGCTGGCTTCGAACAACGCACTAGTTCAAGCTCAATCTGATTATTTTAGTGTTATAGTGTGATTGTGTATGCGCCTCAAAATAAGATGAGCAATAATACTTTGTGAAGGAGAGCATGCGTTGTCTTCTTGGGAGCAGCCTCAACTTGAAATTCTCCTTGCAAAGTCAAGGGCCTGAGTTCTATCCGATACAGTTCAGTGTTCGCTTCTGGTGAAGCTAGGGTAAAAAAAATGCATTGTCTAATGTTGCTGAAGCTATGATTGCCACGAAGGTGGTCATTTTTTTTAAGCATACCTTGAAATTAATTGTATGCACTCATTTACCATTCGTTTACAACCCTTAATTTCTTGAAATATACTTATGCTTTTTGTTGCCAGATAAGAAGCGTATGGAGTGGCTTCTAGTGGCTTCACGTGCAAGAAGCGGAGTCGAAGAGGTATGTCCTAATCGTATATTTCCTTACACTTTGTGACCAACCTACTGAAGGGCTTCGTTATTTGCTTTAGCACAGCACATGGTACCAAATAGCAAAAAAATGATAGCTCTTAGCGCAAGCATCAGTTTAGATACATATAAGTAGGATTTAAAACTTCTTGCTGAATAATCTAGCTCATAAAATGTGCATAACCTCTTTAGGAAATTGATTTTGAAGATGAAGGTGGGCGTTGGAGCTCAGATAATGATGTACCGCAAGAAACAGCAAAGCAACCCTCCCTAGTTGCACCTCGCATGCAGGACACTGAGCATGATGAAAATAAAATTTCCCCAAGGTCTCTGAATACATTTTTGTTAGAGGATGCAGCTTCAGAGGCAGATAAAGAAAGGAAATTCAGGGAAACGTCGGGAATTCCTACTGGGGAGGGCGTTTTTTTGCTCCCAGACGAAGAAGCACGAGAACTTATTCGCAGGTATATATCTTATGAATATCAAAAACGCCTTACCATCCTTAGCTTCCCTGTAAGCTTGCGCAGGTGTCCATTGCCGTGTATGCACAGGTGTATAACATTTTCTACTAGAAAAGTACGAGGGTAAATCTTACGGTCTGCCTTTTGGGAAAAACTCAACTCGACTAATGCTAACTATAAGCGATAATCAAGCATCAAACAGAATCTGTTTCGTGTTAACTGAAGACATGGAAGGAGTTTTGAGTACTTGGTAATCAACTAGCTGAATAGGCAGTTCATTACTAGAGCATTTGCGATGATTAAATATATGACAATATTAATTAGACTATTTTGAGCATTTTAAGTCAGCAGTTTCCTTGCGATTACGCTGCAGCGCAGAATATGACTATGAAATAAAAATAACCGAGCCACTACGACTAGTAGATGAGTTTAAAAGTCCTCTCGTACTGCAGGTCAGTTGTCTCATGGATGTCTCTGAAGTTTCAGCATCATTTTTATTGCTGGTGTTAGATTGCGCACCGTATATCTCGTACTATAGCCCCAGAGGTTCATTATAACTTAATGGTGGTACTACTGGATGGGAAGTTACTCTACAGAAGGCCATAAATGTTACTTGACTGTAGTGTAGCGAAATGTAATTTATAAATATAAATTCGAGAAAAAACAAGACTAGGCCGTGCTGTATTGATCAGCCACTATCGAATTCGATATGGATATTTTATTGTGAAGAGCAGAGCTTTCATTAGTCCCTATTGTAGTTCTTTTAGTTTCAAAGGGTAAATCTAATAGTTTCTACGATAATTGAAATTTGTGTTAAATCAAGATTCAAAGTTAGTAATTGCTGTTTGAGAGCGTGGTTGCCGAACCGCTACATGTGCTGAGACTATTCTTGATCTTTCATGAGTTGGCGCTTCATAATAGTGCAAGACGAAGTAGAAACGTTAAAAGGTGTATGGTTCTGCCAAATTAGACGCTCAGACTGCTCAAACGTAATTCAAGAAAAGTCATCCGCATAATGTATTCCTACTAGCAAAAGCCTATGATGTGCTTGTCTGTTTTAAAGGAGATTGATGGTTCTTTTTCTACATACTCTTTATGTAACAACCGTAGTATGCAGATCATTCAGTGGATGATCCTATAAGCGAGAACCTAGGATCGAAATCTCACGAATCCAAAGCTCACTTTATAAGGGCTAAATCAATAAATCAATCACTCCGGAAAATACAGGTTGCTGCTAAATGCGATAGGCTACATTTTGAAAGATTTCTCCGCTGGTGTTTAATGAAATTTTATAGCTTTGATAATAGCTAGGTTTTCGTATCACCAGGCTGCTTTGAAGTCATACTATTTGAATGGGTCCCTAAGAAAATGGGGGAAGTAACCCTTGAAAAGCTTCATCATCCATATTCATAGTATTACCAATAAGTCTATTCTCCTCTCTGCAAACTCTATAAGCCGGAAATTGGTAAAAAAAAGTTTCCTAGTTGCTCTTCGTCAAATCTCGAATTGTCACATATTTTTGTCTCAGAATATCCCCGTTAGCTCAATTCTAGCAGATAAGGTTTGATTGGCAAAAATTACTTTGAAATTTTCATTTTTCCGGAGTTTTTATAGCGCAGTCCACCGATCACAAAAATAGTTTGCTTCTGTAATAACTCTTGGATTAATACATTTTTAATAACCGCTCACTTTGAGATCCCTATATCAGCAAGTTGCAAGATATACTAGCAATCATCTGTATCCTCTGGGGGAAAACTCACAAAGGTCCTTAAAAAAACATATCTTGTTGAGCAAAGCAGGTAATAGGATAGCTTATTATCTCAAGTCGGTATTGATGTATTGTAAATTGTCATCTTCTATACTGTAAATTATTTCGGTTGGTGTTTCTTCGTGCATGATATGTTCTTAGATGCATTCCCGTTGGCATCCACCCCCTTGCCTAGCAAATAGATTTTCTGCATTTTTGCTCTGTGCATGATATCCCAATACCTCATGCGCTAGAACCCTGTAAGTTCTATTTGTATGGTAAAAGGTCTATACCAAGCCTTTTACCGTTATATGTTAGGAGTTCCTGTTCATATATCTATGATTCATGTTTCCCCAGGAAGTCCTTATTGTCATGCGCGGTTTGACCGCGATGAGAAGCCGCACTTGCTGCCGTCAGAAGAGAGCCTTGAGAATATTGGAGCACGGAAATTGGATGCCAACAATATCAACAGGGAGCTAGATTTGCATCCCAGTGAATACAGCAGACTTTATAGTGGAAAAAATCCGCTATCTGCTTTGAAATCTATCGAATCGGCGGCACATCGGGCTGGAACAACCATACGGGATGCACGGGAGGTATGGCAGTACATGCGGCTTGGGATTATGGTGACAGCTAGCATTTTTCAATTCATGTGCATGTACTTATCAAAAAAGACTGATGGAACTCTCAAGGCTGTGTAGTTCAGCACTAACACTCAGGTGATTAAGAATCCGGAGCTACCCACTGCATAGGCAAAGAAATCACCCGCTGCCCATGAGTATGTATGTTTCACAAGAGACTCAATTTTAACCCTCAAGAAAAAATAATATTCATGACACAAAAGGCACAACACATAACTAAAAAGTCCTTTATGTCGCAATATGCTTCCAGTGCAAAGACCAAAATGAAGTGTACGAGTACATTAGCACACTGAAGAGACCAGATCCTCTTCGTCTACTGGAGAGATTTGTCGATCCAAGCGTCCTCCTACACTCCAAGGTAGATGATATGCAGTTTTGGTCGTGCTTCTTCCATGAGTGTTGGTATGTGCTCTTAAGGGAACGCTTCAACATATTTGAAAGCTTACAAGATAGTCAGAATTCCGGGTACCCCAGACGCGTTGCTGAGACAGATAGGGCAGGATACTATTCCATGACACTCCCCCATTTTCAGCGTACAATGCAATACTTATTATCAGGTAGAGTACTTTCCTGAGAGCACTTATTCGTGATAGATTGAAGTGCTTTGCTTGCTGAATTTTAAGTACTTCAATGCAGTATATATTACTGCTCAATTTCTGGCGCCTTCACAGCTATGGCTGCAACGAAAAGAACTCTTTGCTGCAAGGTATCTATTTCAATATCTTGCGAATGCTTTAACAAGAATCGCTGAACTCGCTTTTAACTTGTAGTACGTTTTTGTAGCTCTTTTTTTTCTCCGCTGATAATTCTAGATGTACCATCCTTTTCCTCAACCCACCGTACTAATTTTTTATCCATTTCGTCGGTGCTAGCGTCGAAACCTCTCCTTAATCGGCCATCCATTATCAGCAAAGCGTTCTCTCCTTATGTAGGGGCCTTAAACTCAGGTGTCCCGGGGGTATTACGTCTGTTAAACGCCGTGCATTGTGTATCCTTTCTTGAAGCTCGCGTGAATTTTACTATAAACTTATCCGGTGGCTGCTTTACGGATTTTTTGTGGAATGAACCCGCCTGTCGGGCTGTCACCTACAACTTGGAAGCAATAATGGTCTTATGGTTAAACAACAAGAACTACGATAGGTTTTCGAGAGAGAGGGTTTGTAGAAGCTTGTTTGCCTCTAGAATGACGCGGGAGCTGATGGTGGTGATAGGGAAATTCGAGGTAAAATATCTTAAAATGTTCATGCTGAAATTTATGGGAGGTAATTATAGGCAATATCACAAGCAGAAAACGCATGATACTCTTTGACTTTAATAATATTGCGCGCCAATAACCCGTACGAAGCAGTACCACGCAGAGGTTTTTGGAAAGATAATCTTGCTACTTTGTCTTTCGGCGAGACCTTAGATGCACTTTATTTCGAGTCCCGTAATATATATATCTCAAGAATCCTTTTCGACCCATTTTTCACTACTTTGTCGACTAATATTAGCAAAGCATAAATCCAAAGGAAGAATGCATTTAGTGCGCAGAGCTTGCTTACTTGAATAAAATGTATGTACGAATACTCCATGTCGATATGTAACCTATATACGCTATCAATTTGCTTTGCATTAGTTTTTTAGCCGTGCCTGCCCGTCTTGGAAAGTATCTTCTTGCCTTTTCCATAGTCTTTGATAAGCTATACGTATTCCAGGCACATATACCTCGAGATACCGTAGAGCTGCTGGCCATGTACATGAAGCTGATGACAATTTTTTTGTATGGAGGTCGCCCCCAAGGTAAGTTTTGATGGCTCAAGTAATGCGCGGTAGAGAGTTCATACGAGGCAGTTCTTGAGTTCTCTATGAATTACCGAAAGAAAGAAAGGCGGTTATAACACAAATAAAGGTATAGTTACACCAAAGTAGTGCAAAATACTTAGGATTGTCCCGACCTAAACACAAGTTACCACCTTGAAACATCTAGAGATATCTTAACTAAGAGGGTATCAACGTAGAGGTAGAGTGGTACAGCTGTCTCAGCTAACAGAAAAAAGGAAACATTCATCGTCACCGAAAAATGTTTGTGATGAGCATTTTATCGTTCGCAGGTTTTATCAAAAAGCTCAATATGGAATCAATCTTTCACGGTAAAAATTTATGGGAGCGATTAATCAATGGAATAGGTCCACATGTCTTCCTTTCCTGCCATATTATGCAAATGATGTGCGACCTGTTATACCTTGGATGCATTGACGGAGCTCCCATTCTCCGAAAGATATTACTTAGAGCAAAAAAAAAAGTCGGAGCCTTTCGAGATTCCTATAAAAATACAGTCAAGACGCTGCTTTCTGAGGATAACAGTTGTGAGGCGCTGCTACTCTTTTTCAACAACTTGGAGGACTTTTTAAAACGGGTCAGTGCGGCATAGCTATTATTAAGCATATTTTAAGTAGCGAAGAAAGAACTACTCAGAAAGATTAACTGAAGTGACATATATATTAGTACCACAAAACTAATCTGAAGTAGAGCTAAGGTCTAGGCTGAAGGAACAAGCAGAAAGTCTATGTGTTTACCGGCATGCTGCTCATTATAATGATTTGCTCCTGTATAATAAACTCGGGAATAATAATTGTTTACTTGAAAGTAGATTCAGTCAAATATACAAGGAGAACTTCCTAATCTCAGCCACAATCGTAGAAGTAGGAAATTGAAAAGCGTGAATGAGCCTTTGTTTTGGCGATTCTCAGCTCTCATTGAATGACGTTTTGAAGGAGAAATAAGTCAGGGTCTTTTCGTAAACGAGTTGTTCTACATTGTACTTACCACATCCTGATAATGAATTACTCGCTGTTTTGGAAACAAAAGCTTTTCTTACCGGGTATTCACAACCCCCTTGGAAGTTTGCAACATGCTGCTGCTTTAAAGAATATGGAAACCCACTCCAATTCAGCATTAGCTGTAGCACTAGCTATGGGACTAGCTGGCTTCGAACCGTATTGTCCGGATGAATAATTCTGCTGACTTACTCGTGCCATAACACTATTAGTCTGCTTGGAGTCACTCGCAGTAGGGAAAGTGATGAAGATAGAGGGAATCCATCGGAATGTAGTTCCAATTAAGTTACAAGTCACAACAAGCGTTTTAACCTTATAAAATCACTCGTTTCTCATAGATGTGCAACAAAGACGAAGTAACCCATGGTGATCTATTTCCCTACACAACGGTTGCCCGTGGGGACAGGACACATCCTCAGGGAAGAGGTGAATATGTGGCTACACCGATTCCAGGGCTTGAGCTAGACGCACACCTCGAAGGAACACTGAGAAGCACTTATTCTGTTCAGAAGATTCCCTGCTGGAATCGTGGGTGCGCTAAGCAGCTGGACTATCACGATTTTGGCATCGAGGCCGGAGACTTTCACTTTTGCTCGAGGTACGAATATATACAAATGATTGCCTCCACACCGTATAGCGATAGGGTCAGCAGAGACTGAGTACTACGAGGAAATATTAAAAGAGCTTTTGCACAACTTTTCTACCAAGAGAGAGGGGGGGAGAGGTTTTTTTATGGAAAAGAAATTAGAATGAGTTTTTATCGCTGAGGATAGCTTAGAGAAAACAGCGCACCATTTACTACACGTTTAGAGTCGTCATATTGCAGCATTTACCACTAAAAAAGATTGATGACAGGATTAGATGGAAGGTGTCATGTAAGCAGCCACGAAAGTACCGTCAAAGTTTTGACTTAGAGCCGCAGACTTGGAGAAGACTTTATTGAATTTCTGCGCGCACTTACGAAAATTAATTTATTTTGCAACTTGAAAGTTGAAACCTATAAAAGCCGAGAAAACAAAAAGCAAAGGGTGCGCAAGCCTTATAGGGCTTCATTCATGCCAGCTTAACATAGCAGCTACTTTGTATCCACCACTATTCAAAATTTAGTGTGTAGCGTTGGGTATGGAATTCTTTCTTTTTCTTGCTTCTATCCGTGATGGGTAATATCTTAATCCTTCGCTCTAAATACAGGTGCAATATTGCTAGTTACTGTGGAAATAAATGTGCGAAGGAGCACTGGAATATTGGCCACAAGGAGGTACGTAGATTCATAATCTTGAAGGCTTAAGCAAGCTTTATTATACTTTGCATACGAAGCAGTTAGGTAGGCAAACAGAAGGGGGGGTGAACCGGGCTCGTAAAGCTCAAAATAAAAATCGTTGCAAATCAAAAAAGGAGTAAAATAAAGTGAAAACTTTCAGAGTTAGAATAAGACTTTCAATCACCTACTTCTTGAAAGATTCATGATACAAAAAAAAGCAATCAAAAGTATCTTCTAGAAGCTCTAAAATTTGAAAAACCATTGATCATAGCTAAAGCAGCAGATACTCGGTAGACAATCTTCTTATGGTTTTAACACAGCCAAGATATATATAATAGCATGTATCTGGAAAGTCGAAAGAAACATCTCTTACGAGAGGGTTAGGCTGTAAGCAAAGCTCAAAGAATAAGAACTAATCTAAAAGATACCACGCAAGCACACAGTGTGATTAGGAGGTAGATTTGCAAAACAAGCTGGCTGTAGTCATGACAGCTGAGAGGACTAAAGTTTCAAATCTTCAAAAAGGGGAGGAAATCTGTATTTTAAAGCTTGCCAGAAAATGATGCGATAAAGTCTACAAAGGGAATGGATCTATCATTCGAAATGAGTTCTAAAGAAGTAGATTAGAGTCGATAAAAAGGGGGATGTTTAGAAGGGAGGACGGAAATTTGTTTCCCAAAAAAACCCAAACAAAACACTTAAAAGAGTATAAAGATCCGCTTCCCAGAAACACGCTTAAAAGAGGACGAAAATCTGTTTCCCAAAAACACACACCAATACACTTAAAAGAGGATGAAGAGAGTAACAAGTCGACACAAAATGAAACTCTCTTGCAAACTTAACACAGAAAGTGGAAAATCCTTTCCGTAAAGCGTAGTATGCCTAAGCACACACACAGAATGGCTATAAAGAGATTATGCCGTCAAATAAATGTACACACGTAGAAGCTTGACAGCATCCCCCATATTACGATACAACGCATGCGTAAAAGTTATACTGAAAAGTCTTAAATACTGCACGGCTTTTGTTGATAAAACGACTAGATTTTTTGTTGATAATCTGAGGAGGAAGAGAACATGAATGAGCAAATCGGAAAAGAACAGTTTGATCATCTTTTGCATCTTCTGATAAGAAACTTTGTCTTCAAACACACTAGTTTACTTTAATAGGCTAGCAATTTTTTCGCCAATTTTGCTACTTCTTCAGGTTTGTCCATACCTAAAAAACATTCCCTCCAGTCTGAAATTCAATCTACCGTTACTATCAGCTAAGTTTCCCTTAAACTTTAAGAAATACCTGAATATTTGGCCAATAGAATGAGGAAAAAACAAACTATGATGAAAGATGGAGGATACACACCAGCAGGCTAAAACTAGTAAAGAGCTATTATAAACGCCGCAGAAACGCGTGGGGGTATGCCATCATCTTGAAAAATATCAGCAAGGTGGAGAATTGCTGCAAAATCCCCAAAAAAAAAGCTGCTCATAAGCAGATGTAGAAACTTTTACTTTAATACTTTATATGCATCACCTCATAAAGGCAGATGCTCACATAAAAGCATCACACTGAAGGTGATTATCTCTCGTCTAAAGAAGAGCTCAGCTTGATGAAGATGTGATTGAATGGGGGAAAAATGCTACTGGAAACTGCTGCCTAACCATTTGCTAGTGCTGATGGCAGTGACGCAAGAAGCAGCAATTCTTCAATTACCATCATTTAGAGACTTAAGAGCTCAGTTTAGACCCCCAAACAGAGCAATTTTTCTTGTTTGAAATTCTTCGAAAAAATCTCTTTATTTTTTTTTGCACATTCCTACTAGTTTTCTTAACAAAACTAGAATCCTGAAAAAAAATATATCCTGGGAAAGAGGAAAACTTGCTTGAAAGCATATTTAAAGACGGTGTGTCTCTCCTATGTCGTCCGTACGCTTTTTTATTAGACAGAAAATTCGCTTCAGAAAAAAAAATTGATTGATAATCTGCTGGTTATGCTCTCATGTATTTCCTCTAGAAGCAGCGTGAAGAAGCAAATTCCTCTTCAATCGTATGATAGCTTCACTAAAAACAGCTTATCAACGGAGGCCAATAGATGAATCTTCATGGAACACATACCACAATAATAACAGAGGCGTAATCACTGTACGTACACACCTTAATCACTAGAAAAACATCAAAAAATGCGCAGTAACTGTGATACAAAACTCAATAACTCCTCTCACTTCCTGCCACTAAAAAATCCCGAAAAATCGAAGATATCAAAGAAGAAAACATCAGAAAGAGTTGGTTCACTGATCAACAGAGCAATCATTCAAAGCGTATATACTACTGAGAGCTTCTTTCTTAGCGAACGGATATTTGGTGTGACACTTTATTTTTTTTCAACTTTTTGCCAAGCTCTGACGATTTCGTAAGCTTTCAGCCAAAAGCCTTGGGAAACCCAAAAATCTTTCCAAAAAGAGCTTGAATTTGGAGTAATCATTCGAGATTTGAGCAACACACGTTGAATACGTCATCGAACGCTGCAATTAGAGGCTGTTTTCTGGTGGAGAAAGGGCAGAGAATGCGACAAATATCTTCAAAGGATTGATAGAAAAAGCTTGAAGAAGTAGGAATTTTCAGGCCTAGACTAGGTGTTTTTGCAAGATATGCACTCTTTTCTATATAGAAGATTCCTTTCGATGCTGGAGGATTGCTTGAGACTCACACAGTGACACTAGCCGCTAACTATAGAGGGAGTGTGCGTGTGTGCGGGGGGGGGTGGGCGGTGTACGTACAGTCGAGATGATCCAAAGAGTTCCTTAGCTCTCTCTAGCTCAGAGTCAACGTAGAAAATTGCTTGCATGCAGAGAGTGAATTCACTTTTGGAGACTTTTTTGCCTATCAAATCTACTGCAATTTTTTGAGATACCCTTTGAATTAATCACAGAAAAGTGGTAGAAGGGCATATCAACTTGAGTGTGATTCTCTTTGCTAATTTTCATCATAAAAAGCTCATCAAAGAGCTCCTGTTTGAGCAATCTTTCACGTCTATATTTTCTCCATCTTCCAGACTAACAATGAAGATGAATTCACAAAAATCTTTGCAAAGAAACTAGTTTTTGATCCAGTAGAATATCTCTTAAAAAAAGGTGTTCTCCAGCATTCATCCTTCAGCTTCAATCTTTTTCTGCTTTCTCACAGCGAAAAGCCCTCATCTTCAACTTTTTGAACAAGTCATCTGAGAGAGAGATCTCTACAGCATTCATCCTTCAGCTTCTTTGGAGGCAGAATTTTCCTTATAAACTCCCTTTTTTTCCAGTAAAACCTTCAGCTCTCCATCCTTATGCATTCCAGTGATTATATCACAACCACCGACAAACTCTCCATTAACAAAGAGCTGAGGAATTGTAGGCCACTCAGTGTAGACTTTGATTGCTTCGCGGATAATCGGAGACTCTAGCACATTCACGTAGCTGTAGTCTCCAACGTTTAACGACTTTAGTATCGCCACTATCTGCATCAGATTAGATAAAGAAAATGAAAAAAATCAGAGAAGACGAAGAAAACCATCAATAAGGTGAAGATGAAGAAGGAGACTGCTAATGAGGAGTATCAAGGGCGAACATGAGAGTAATGCTAAGCACAGAACCGCAAGAAGATGACGATGTGGCTGAGTGTCGCAAAAAAGATGAAGATGTGGGTGAGCATCACCACAAAGATGAAGATGTAAACGATTTTCATCACAAAGGTGATGATCATCCCCATGAAGAGAACGTTGAAGATGGTAAGGGTAACGACAAAGTGAGGGAATTTGGAGAGCTCATGCACACATATAAGTAGAAGAAGTCTGTTTCTTCTCTGAAATAAAAGTAAATAGTATAAGACTGCAAAGCAAGCACCTAAAAAACAACACACAGTATAACCTTCACTTCGGAATGAACACACGCATTCTATGCCAAAAAAATGAAATACCCGAGCACTGAAGCCACACTGAGGATTGTCTGGATTGCCCTTCATAAATAAGAGTATTTTGTTGGATTTTACAGCTTCATCAATGAACTTCAGCATATCCTATATACCGAGGGAAAAAATGAAATGTAGTGTGTGTTGGATAAATTTTGATAGGCTAAACCCACAAAAGCCGTAGGTGCGAAAACACCCAAAATTGCTAGGGCATAAACACCAGGCACACACAAGGATATACACAGACATACGCACACGTACAGTTAATCTAACACCATAAAGCATGAAACTCCAGGGGGTTACGCATGAACGAACTCAATATAACTCTAAATACCACCCACTCCAGGGGATCACACACACACTCTCTTTTTCTAAAAACCACAACTCCAGAGCATCACACACACAATAGTATGCCACATACTCCAGTGGAAAATTCTTGCAAATATGAACTGCAAAGCAAAGTTTCAAACAGTCGAGGGTGTACATACACTCATTTTCTTCAAATTTCACCCACTTCATTCAACTTTCAGGGAATATCATCAAGCTATCCGCACACACACCATCATACTATCAGCAGCTCCTACCTTCATGCCATCTTTACTACCTCCTGAGGGGTTTTCTTCAGCTGAAATTGCATAAAAGACATCGCTTTACTGTGTGTGTGTCTATCATTGAAATTGTGACACGTGTGAGCTGTGTGTGCAGACTATGGCGTGAGGAGCTAATCATCATTAAGAAAAGATGAAAGTTCAACCGAAGATGAATGTTTTGATGTGAAGCAAAAGGCAAATTGAAATGTAGAAAAAAATTTTTCTATTCAAAAACACTTGGAAATTTCACGCAAAACACACACAATACAAGTGATACACATAACACACACAACAACACACAACATAAAGTTCAGCAAACCATCAAATTCTGATTTCCGTCAATGGACACATGTATGTCCTTACTCATAGAAAACGTTCAACTGCAACTTTCCACACATGCAGCTTCAATCTTCAAACAACGACTATCCACTACATCTAACGATTCGCATGCAACGTAAAAAATACCTGAAGAAGATGAGAAGCAGAGGAAATTCTGCGCACATACAGTCCGTGAATTGAGATTTTCTCTGTCTCCAAGAGAGGAAGTTAATCCTGTAAAGGGAGAAGCGGCACAAAAGTAAGCCTGAAGTCTCGAATTTCCAGTGAAATTTCCATTTTTGAAGGAGGAAAGAGACGAAAACTTACAGAGATGAAGAAGGGAGTGTCTAACGCGCGAAATCATCATCGGTTAACGTAAAATATATGCAAATGTAGAAGAAGATAAAGAAAAAGACAAAAAGACGTGGGGGATATGAAGAAGAAACAGGAGATTTTCCTAGAAGTAGTGAAAATAAGAATAGTGTTGCATATTGAAGATGATGCTTTCTCAATGGAAAATATAGAATAAGATGAGGGAGATCCTAATTATAGTTTGGAAAATATCCGCAATCTTTATCGTATAACTTTGAAGAGGGAGAGAGAAACTGGAGCAGGAAAGCGTGTGAATTAGAAACACCCGCAGCACTATCGCAATAAGTTTTGCAAAAAATGAAGAAGAATGAAGGAGTGCGCGCGTTTGTTAGACAGATGAAGAGGATGAAAAGTAAGTTAATGAAGAGTTTAATAAGGCCGTGTTTTGGAGTCACTGAGGTGGTACACACACACGGCGATACACACACCGAGATACACACACACGGGGATAAGCGCACATGCGTCACCAAACACACACACGTTCAATTACGCAGGGACATGCTCAATTACACACACACGGGGATAAGCGCACATGCGTCATCAAACACACACACGCTCAATTACGCAGGGACATGCTCAATTACACACACACGATGAGCCGCACACAGCATCATCGTCAAATACACCATCACCCACAGACCCGCACACGTGCCATGACCCGCACATCCCATTACGCACGCACACGCACACACACCCGCGTACATCCCCTCACACGCACACATGCACATTTCAATAGCTAACGGCAACAAGATGCATACCAAAGTCCGAGCATCTCATCGAAAAGAATGCAAACTCTTTCATCAAAGAAGGCAGTTTTTTACGAAAAATGATATTTATACTGCGAAAGGACACAAGCGAGTTGTTTTGACGAAATTTTTGTACAAACTTTGAATATGATGATGCAGGAAAATGAGTAAAACTGCGAGTGTTTGTGAGCGACTTGAATACATATCGGCTTGAGACGAAGAGCTGATCTTTTGAAGATTTATCTAATGGGCGGAAATTCCGCTTTTTTCTCGTTATCTCAACTCTCCACCTTTATACAGAATCGTCTTCAGCTTAGAAGATATAAGAGAAATATCTTCAATATGCGATGAAATAACTCAGGAAAAGAAAGTGTTTGGAAAAAGTGTGTTGAATTGTAGACGAAGAGCATTTGGAATGTGTGAAGAAGCGCGTTTTTAACTGAGCTGTGTGTGTGCGTGTTTGTGCGTGTATGTGTGGGTATGCCTCTCTGTGTATGGGTGCACATCTCGGTGTGATTTAGTTTGATATTGTGTGCCCCTCTCTCTATGTGACTGTGTGTGCAAGGTTGTGGAGTTTGACAACAGCTTTTTTGTGTTTCCCTTTTTTCTCTTGGATTTTTGAAGATAGCTTCATCTTCAATGCTTGATTCTTATCGTGTTTCCTCTACTTTCCATGCACACAGTAGAAGAAATTCACGCAAAAGGATGGAGTCTGCTACCCCTAGCGCTATGAGGAAGGCCGGAGTTTCATACTTTGAAGTTCGAGAGGTCGATGGTATGCTTAGACTACGAATAGAAGGGGATTTCAAAGCTTTTCTCTGCCTTTTAGTTTTGTGGAAGAATTCTATGCTTAGTGTATGTGGGTGTGTGTGTGCGCTTGTTGTTTTTCAGTGTGTGCTTATGGCTTGTGGTTGTGGTTGTGGTGTGTGTGTGTATTTCTGTATGTGTGTGTATAGTTCAAAGCGAATCTTGCCTTTCCATCCATGCAAGGTTTCTCAGTTCTAATATGCTTTATCTGTGACCTGAAGTTTGTGTGTACTTACAGGGCACACCCAGAGAACTCTTTCATGATGAAGGTGTGTGTTATCTTCATTTTTTGGTGAAATATGATGATTTTTGATGTTTTCTCCTCTTCTTCACCCAAATATATTAAAGCTTGATGTTTTCTCCTGCCGTTTCAGAGTGCGAGATGAAGGAGAAGAATGAAGCTCGTCAGATTGTTGGAGGTTTCATCAGAGATAAATGCAGGTATCTCAGTGCGTTTTAGTGTGTTTTTGGTGCTTCAATGTGTGTATTTCTAACTGCATACTGCTGTGTGAGGATTGACTACCGAGTGCTCTCTCAAAGTGGTGATATTCTTGAAGAAGATAGGCAGTGCGCCTTGTAGAACATCATCATACCACTCAGGTGGCTTCACTGCGAATCACACAGAGAGAATAGCAAGCAATACCCTGCACATACAAAGGGAATACCAACAGATGCACACACAGAGAAAACCAATCCACAAACAAGGAAAACCAACACACACATAGAGAAAATCAACATGCACAGAAAGAAATCCAACAAGTGCACAGAGAAAACGAAGATACACACAGAAAAAGCCAGTACACACAGAGAAAACTGAGGCACACGCAGAAAACTGATACGCACAGACCCATTACCTCTGTCTTTGTTAACCTAATATAACGTAGGCTCTATGCTCTATACTCTCTACAGACCAGAGATTGATGAGTATGTTGATTGTGTGGTGGATAAGTTTTGGAGTATAATGAGGTGCAAGCCTGAGTCTCTACGCATGCAGGAGTGCATCAAACGATATGAGCACATTGAGGTGTGTTTCTTAAGGGGGGTGGTGGTGTGGAAGCTGATAGTGTTATTGGGAGGGGGTGTGAGGGTTTAAGGCGTTGCGCGTGTGTAGATATGTGCTGAGGATCCGGATGATGAGTGTGTGTAATGAATTGGTGGGTTCATGCGGTGCAGGTGTTCCTGCGATGATTTTGTGTGCGCTGCAATGACAAGTTCCTGTATGCCCATTATGAGCGTGTGTCTTGTCGATGGGTGTAGTGCGTATATGAGTGTGTGTGAGCATAACCTGGAAGGGTTTGGGTGTTTTAATGGGTGGTGCTACGATCGGTATTTGGTCTATCTTGTGTGTTTGTGTGTCATTTTAAGTGTGCTCATGTGGGTGCTTATGTGTGTGTTTCATTGTGTGTGTGTGCTTTCTCCTCCCGATTGAGATAGCTTTCTGCTTCATAACTCTCCTTATCAGTACGTGAGCAACAAGCAAAAGCAAGTTACAATGGAAAGGGAAGCAAATGAAGAAGATTATATGCAGAGAAAATGGAAACCTAAGCAAAACTAATGTACTTTAGAAGAAGCTGAATAAATGGGAATATATGAGGCTTTTACACTTGAAGAAGAGCAAAAACAAAAAAGCATACTTTCACGGATTTTCTGCAATTTTTTTCGTCTTGTGTGGAATTTTCTGGATGAAGAGGGAGGGATTTTGGAGATTTTCTACCGAAATTGCTGCAAGAATCGCAATCTTTTGGCATCGCTTTAAGCTAGATATATTTTTTTTAGGTGTGTGCATGTGTGTGTGTATGTGTGTGCGTGCGTGAGGTGTTTGCATGAGCGTGATATCTGTGTGTTTATAAGGTGTTTGTTTGTGTGTGGCATTTTTGTGAGAAGTTTGTGTATGAGATATTTGCATGAGGCGTTTGTGTGTGCGTGAGGAGTCTACTATTGTGTGCATTTGGTGTGCGCATGTTTGTGCAAGCTTGCTCGGCTATTGTGTGCGTGTCACCCTTGCTTTTGTTTGTGCTTGTGTGTTTGCATGAGACTTTGTAGAAGCCCTCTCAGTGGAAGGCCTAGCGGAGGATGCCACACGAGAAACGAAGGTGATTCACTAGTATCAACCAGTAACTAAAGCTTCAGCAACTATCGGTGTATGTACGCTGATAATATGTGTGTGGGTGCTGACCGTGAGGCTATGGATGCGTGTGTGTTAACTGCATCACGACACGCTCCCTCAAGCGATAAAGGTCGGAAAGAAGGCTTTATGATGGTGGACACACAAGAAAGTGAGATTGAGTGGGTGTGTGTGCGTTCTCTAGCTGTAGAATACCTAGAAAAAGCTAGGGTTTCTTCTCTATTTTGAGGGATCTATTGCCATACTAAAGAGCTTAGGTGTGCGTGTGTGTGCGAATGGGCCTAGATTGGCGGCAACGGAGCGGAATTCAATCGCAATTGCCTCAGGATGAATACCTTGAAAGACCACAGGAGGACGCTCTCGCCCAGCTAATATACGTCAATCACACACACACGCAAGCTGCTGATGCATGAAGTCATTGCAATAGTCAGCCACGAAGCACACATTGCATGGTATAGCGTAGGAACCGCAAACACATTGGCTGACCCATACACATATAGACATACACATCCACACACAAATATATAAGCAGACAAACACACGCGTAGACTGGCATATAGACAGCCTTCGATGGACATACACACACACAGACAGCTCAAACCAGCATCCGATGGACACACAAAAAGCAAACTGGTAGGCACAGCAGCCTGATGCTAAGCGTTCGAGCCGCACACGTTGCAGACCAACAGCACACACACGAGTAAACCTTCATAAAAACACACAGCCGAACATACAGCCAAACGCATGAACACATATGTGCAAAAAACAAACACAAACAGCTGCAAACGCATTCCTCAAATCTCACACACACACACACACCAACCTCCCAACAGCCCCGCTTACATCCATTTATCCCAAAAATACTATGTATGTACACCTTTGAATGTAGATACACCTCATCACTTTCTGTAAATATCTTGGTTTCTCATGCACGCACGAACACACACACACACACACACACGCACATACACAGAGAAGAGTTCTTTTAGGATGGAAGTTTCTACAGTTAAGCGTTTCACCAATACGTAGTGATAGGGCTCTGTAGAGAAGCATGAGTCTTCCTTATATACGAGGCTATTCATGATAACACCACGGCGTGTTTGTATCGTCCAAATCTGTGTGTGCATGTGTGGGTGAATCCGTTCTAACCTATACTGGGGAGATGAAGCTCTAGAGGAAGTTCCAGAAATTTCAGCTTAAAAGCCCGCCTCTCACTGTCTCTGCATTAGTCGCCTTAGTGCGAGTAACCTAAGAAAACAAGAGCTGGGTGTGTGTGGGAGGTGCTTGTGCGGGGATGTTTGTGTGGGGTGCATAGGGGGGTTGTGTGTTCCGTGAGGAAGCAGGTAGTGTGTGTGAAAAGTTTATATATATTAGCTGGCAACCTCATCTTATCACAGTAACAAAGGTGAATATGAATTAGTCACTTAGACTATGAGACAAAACCGGCCTATCGCCACTGCAACAGGTGTACCTCAGCTAAATGTCTCACGTGCATATATCACACGCACACACACATTCTAAACCCATCACACAAGCACACCAAACACACACACAAGTCACGCAAATAAGCATCAATCACACATATTCATCATAAACAGCTATTATACGCACCGATCACACACACACACACGCACACTAATCATACGCACCCATCGCGCACACACACCCCTTACCAATTCTTGTTCTGCTCATGCCATTCGTTTCTTATCAAATCCATCTGCATCCTCTGGGAGGCTGCGTAGTTGCCATCATTCACTGCTTGGCAAAATGAGACAATCTCTGAGCTCACATTGTTAGCAAGCATTCCTGAAGATAACTGCATCATAGATGGTGCAGGAGGAAGAGCAGGAAGATTTGTGTGTGTGTGTGTGCAGAAGTCGACGCGAAGCAGCCAAAACGCATTGGTAAAGACAAGCAGCAAAGGAAAGCATTTTAAGGGTGGGGAAATCCGCGCACACAAAAAGATGTAATACGAGTAAAATTCGCACACACACACACTATAGGATTAAAATATGCACACACACGAGTAACCCCCCAAAACACCACGAGATTCGCACACAAATCCAAAGACTGTTTCATTTAGCAAAGTACATAGGCAGAAGTTACCACTTTATTCATCTATAAAGGCAAGAAGAACATAGTGTTAGTAGAGGCACAGAAGTAGCACACACACACATATGGGTAGATAGAAAATGGTTCCGCATATAATACAAAGTTTTAGTCGCAGAAAGCTACAAAAAGCAGCCTTTTGCCTGCCTTTCGTAGCTCCTCCCCCAAACACACAAGCTTAACATTACACACACACACACACACACACACTGAGATCATTCACCCTCTTCTTCTAGTATACCTTTGAATACAATTCGTCAATTCCACGTTTAATCTCCACAGTAACGCGACTTCCAGCGTCTTGCTGCATCTGCGACTGTACCAGCCTATCTAACACACCCCTGATGAAGCGCATAGTATCTGCAGGGAGGGGGTCGCCTAATAGGCTAGGGGGGTTGGGTGATTGAAGATCAGGCCTTGTGATGTCGGGTGGAGGGTAACCATCATTCATGCCAGGTGGCTGCTCGGAAAAGGTGGGGGGGG
>JADHZB010002099.1:0-10675 GCA_015657535.1 Nephromyces sp. MM_2019 | reverse complement strand
GTGTGCGTGTGCGTGTGCGTGTGTGTGTGTGTGTGGCAAAATGTGTGCGTGCATCATGTGTGGGTACGTGTGTGCGTGTTAGCGAGAGTGAGCATTCAAAACATGCACACAACATATATGCATTAGGGCTGATTATATACACATAGCATTTTGTAGAGGACTGTGGAGGACATGCCCACAGCGTGTAACTCTCAAAAAAAGTATATATATTGTGTGTCTTTGCGTGATCGTTGAGCTACACGCTGCATGTGTACATCAAGTTGATATATACGCTACTCAAATCTAAAGCATGCAACACATCAGACGAAAAAAGAGCACACACACACATATATACATGCATCTACGAGAAGCCACTCTAGACTCCTGAATAACACGCTCATCCAACAGCGAAAAATAGCATGAAGTTGAACAGTAGGAATGTTTGAATCCCGTGAAGATTCCAGGAGTATGTCGCACACACATCCTGCAAACAAGTATATTCACCTCCCAAAAAAGCGACTTGCACGCACACACATACACGAAGCACACGGAAAGAGCATGCTGTACATACAATCATTGACTCGACAAAACCTAGCACCACTCACCTATAAAGCTAGCAACTCCAGCTCCAGAGCCTTCTAGAGTAAGGCCTCTTATAGCGAGTATGATGAGGATAATGATGGGAATGGAGAAGCTGAAGTATACGACTACACGCAACACACAAAGCAAAGTACACACAAGTCATGAGTGAATACATAAAATAGACAGTTGCTAAAGATTAATGCATGACACACGGAGATCAAGAGACAGATATCCAAATGCACCTTCACACAAAAATACACCCACACACACACACACATATCCACACACACACATATCCATACACACATAGAGGTGCTTACTCCATCCCATGCTGACTGTTCCCTTGAACAACGCAAGGAAGACGATGACCCACACGGCTAGTAAGGAGAAAGCCATTCCAACATTGATCGCAATGTTATCTTCAGCAGTAAAACCAGTGAGATCATAGTAGTAATCACTGGCCTACAAGTAGAGCGACACACACACAAACACACGAAGATTGCTCATTAATGGGAGAGCGACAAAAGCTAGGTTCATACATGCAAGCTACCTATAGTACCCAACAAGCACTGAAGCATCGCAATTACACCATAGATACGACGCAGAACGCTTACTTACATCAAGTATAGGGGGATGATAACAGCATATACTTAAGATATCACACACACAAATCTACACACCTACCGGCTTAGTATAGTTAATGATACACTCTCCAATAGCCTCAAACCACTCACATTGACCCTCGACTGCAACCGCACACGACTCTGAATCGATAAAGGTTTTGCAGATATCAACGTTTTCTGAGCTAAGTTCGAATGGAATGCCTGAAAAGAGTACTATAACCGTGTACTGCAGGCCAATCGCCAGAATAGCTGCAAACACACATGATTGTTAGAAAAGAGATGAGCTCCACACACATCAGGCTAAATGCACACAAAAACTGTATACACACACAAGAGAATTTGTTGGATTTGTGTACATTCCGTATAAAGGCGAACCGCATATGTTAAGAGTATACATCAGAAACGCAGGAAACACCCACACATCATTATGTGGCGTTTGGTCGCACACACACCACAGTATCTCGTCATACCGAAGAATTTAAGTGGGGGAAAGGGGCTTGATATAAGCAGTGCATTATAAAGAAAATGTTCCTTCAAGCAACAGTGCATCGCGTTATGTGTGTGGGGTTTAAATAGAGAAGTAGAGGTGTACATACACTAGTCAATATCATGAAGATTGTTGCCCATAAGATTCACATTGTTGCACGGATATTATGAGTGCACACAAGTATGTGCCCAAACACACACAGGAGATTATAGGCAGTAAAGCCCCCTCCTATCAACAATACATCAACATACTCCGCGTCCAGAATGTATATACATCAGTCTTCACAACATACCCATGAGTTCAGACATACGCACACAGCAGAGAAGAGCATACAGGACACACTCACACAATACTCAAAAGCGTATATGATACACAAGGACACACGTATTCAAATCCACCCACCAGCACGCACACACTCCACGATACACACATACTCTAAGATACATACAAGCTTTAAGGCACACATACACTCTAAGATAAATACACACACAAACAAAAACTTACACGTGTAGTACACAGAAATCCCAAATGAGGCAAATCCGCAGGAAAATCCCAATCCTCTAAAGCGCTTGTCAAGGCTTCCCAAAGCATCTACAGTTCCACCCTGAAACACAAGTATCAACCGCCAAAAGCTTGATAGCTGACTCACACACATAACTCATGAATGTGTGTAACAGCAGCTTCATGCCGGTATATCCCTGGCAAGATATTTATCCCCACACGGATACCCTTATAAAAAGCATAGTAGCAACGAACACACAGTATCGAGCACGAAGTTCTCGCAGTCAGAAGCTCTTCAGGACATACACATACTGCCAGCCACTTACATCCCCGGCCTTCGAAAAGTAGCCTCGGAGGAGCACATACAGTGATGCACACACAGCCACTCAATGATAGACAGAGCGATACATACATACACAATAATTCACGGAGAGTACACCGGCAACAGCACACGCAGCAACTAATACCGACTCATCGCGATGCACAAAGACACAGTAACACGCACACACCAGATTTTCAGAACACACACATGCTTGTGCACGCACACACAGATAGCCACACACAATAAATCGCATAAAAACACACAATGGCACACACAAACCCGCAGCAACCACATACACACACAAAAAATCACACACACCTGGTAGATTTGTCCAGCAGATATCTCAAATAACATCAGAGGAAAGCCAATTAACAAGATAGCCAGAACGTATGGAATGAGGAAGGGAGCTCCTCCATATTCCACAGCTAATCCCGGGAAACGCCATAAATTTCCCAATCCGATAGCACACGCAGCGGCTGTACAGATGCACATGCGAAAGACACAATGTATGACATAGAAACCCACTCAGCATGCATCAGCCTACACGAATCCCCAAAAATACCGGAAGAAAGCGTCGTACACACACCCTTATTCAGGATAATTTTCAAATCTGCAGTTCTAAACCCATTAGCAAACTCACAAGTAGTGATACACACATAAATACTGGAAAGTTGGTACTAGTCTTCAGGTGTATATACACTTCTCACTAGAGAAACATACACTTCGCGCAACAGATCAGCACACACACACACACATCCTCAGCAAATGCATCCCCCATACACACACAAACTTACATGCGAAGAGAAAGGTAAAGCGACTTGACCATTGTTGACGAGGTTGGGATGCTTCGGCTGAGTCCAGTTCGGAAGAATCCTGGATAACAACAGAGGGAAGGTTCATCATCCTGTTATACTAAAACAAAACCTGCCTAAGAAGGCCAAACAGGTCTACACCTGAAGGAAAGTAACACACACGAAACATACCTGATGAATTGACACGCAAGGAAAATATATATATAACATAGATGAAATAGAGGGTAAATCGCACGCACAACAGAGACAAAATGGAGAAACAGTCGCATACACAACGGAGAAATTAGCGCACACAAAAACCGACTAATGAGCCACCAAAATCAACTGAAGAATACAATAATTGCACATATAGCCAAAGCCAAGTTGAGGCATAAGGATACAAATGGAGAACTCACGCCAAAAAGGCAACAGAATCGCAGGAACACATAAACACCAGCAGAATTGCAAACACACTCAACAAAATCGAAATTTAGGCCACAAAAGCGAACGCAGCTCTCTGAAAACCACATTTCAGCAAGCAGTATCTCTTGTCTTACCACACTAATTTCAGAGGTTGTTGACAACACAAGACAGTGCTCAAATTCATATTCACCCAATCCCGGACCGTGGGCCAATAAATCAATCTATCCACCGAAACAAAGAAATCTTGAATTTATTCAATGTATGACGGCGAACAAGACGAAGCAAGAAGTAGTAACCAGTAAAATTCTCCCTGAAGAAGTGATTGGAGTGGAAGATGATGAATAATTTTTTTTTAAAAATAAAATTGGAGGGAAAAGTAAACAACACACCTGAAGAAGATGAAGAAATGAAATACACACACCTGATGACTTTGAAGTAGTAAACAAGATACGTAAAGAAATTGATGAAGTAAAAAGCACACCTGGTGAAGATGATGAAGTAAGATACACACACCTGGAAGACTACGAACAGGTAAAACACACACATACAGAAGAAGCAAAATACAAACCTTTTAGCAAACAAATACAAGCTGCTAAATTCTCACCGTCAGGTAGGTAGAACACAAGAATTTCGCCAACAGGAAATCCTTTTAGCACACGAAGCAGAAGAGGAAGTACACTAGATGTGAAGAAGCATAAAACAAAGCGGAAAGATGCTTGCCGAAGGGTGAGCTAAGCACCGGGAAAGACAGGTTAGGAAGTCTTCCTAACCTTGATATTGTCTTTGAAATTCGCAGACAGTATTCACGCACAACACATAGTGCACGACGCTAATGCACACAATTGCATACAAACATATACATATAAATAAACCCACTAATTCATGCAAGTGCATAAAAAGCGCAAACAGAATTACCAGATAGTGCTGCACCAACTCCTACAAACACAGACACACAAACAAGACTTCTTCTATAATATATAACTTTATAAATCGTATGTATAGTATATTTGCTTTGCAACACACGCGTCATTTAGTAACCGAGCTGGGTGCAGGCTGCCACGAAATATATACCAAGGGTGCGTGTGTGCGGGGCGCCTGCAAAGCCTTTTGTTGTCTTAGCGCAAAGGAAGAAGAGTAGGCGCGTGTGTGTTTGCGAGATTCATTTCTCTGTGAAAACGAAGGGCGCGCACGTATCGCTTTGCGCGCCGGCAGGAGGGAGGAGAAAAAGGGTACTTCCTCGCGTGCGAAAATCAGCGCATTCTTGTGGCTTCAGGGGGTATGTGTGCGGGGAGGGGAGGGGGTGTGTGTGTACGTTGAATGATTTTCTTCCTGAAGTGGGGTGGGGGGGTATGCGCTGGAAGCTGATGTGTGTACGTATAAGGGTGGGAACCTGAGGTCTCTGTGCTGATAGTCGGGTGCAACAGGGCAAACTCAGTGTGTACGGAGCCTAGATTCCTTTTCGGTGTGTGTGTGGACATGAGTAGCGAGCGACCTTCCCCTTGACGCGGCTTTCTCATGACCCATCCAGATGGCTCGCAAACTCTGCAAGCCTTCGAGTTCGCAGAGAGCTGCGCACATAGAACGCACGCCTCATTATGCGGAGACGTCTGTGCGTGTGGGCAGCGCCTTCTTAGCAGGTTTTCAGCGAAAAGGTGCGAGCCCTCGCCTTTCTTCGCGAAATCCATGCACCTCTCGTACGAACTGCTTCGCTGATGTGGTCAGTTTAAGCGTGTTTCTGCGGTGGGATGTGTGTTTGTTTGTCTGTGTGGGTGTGTGCATGTATGCATGTATGTATCTGTGTGTACGCTGTAAGCGTGTGTGTGTCTGTGTGTACACTGTAAGCATGTGTGTGTGTACCATCGAAATATAAAATCCCCGTAACTGCACTACAAGCTGCCCTATGAAGGCACGAAAAACCCCCACTTCCGTCCAACACACTGGGCCACTAGTACCGCACAAGGGTATCGTAAGCCTGTGAGTTACTCAATCATGCAGAGCACCGTAGCTACCAATAAAAACTAATGTGAGGTAATGCTATCACTAGCTGTGTGCAATGGCTGCTGCTGCTTCTTAACCTAGAGTAACTAACAATGCTATCACTAGCTGTGTGCAATGGCTGCTGCTGCTTCTTAACCTAGAGTAACTAACAATGCTATCACTAGCTGTGTGCAATGGCTGCTGCTGCTTCTTCATCCTGTGCCATGAACAATGCTATCACCAGGTTTGTTCCTACTGCCGTTTCACCCAAACATACTAGCAATGCTAATGCTATACCCGCAGCATGTGTGTGCGCTTCAGATTACGTACACCGAGTGTTCTACGAGGTATCAGACATACATTAGAGCACAGCAACTCCTCTGGAGTAGGACCCTCATAATTCCTACCGAGCTGCTAGTGGAGGAAATCCGCACACAGGATATAAGCTCAGACATCTGACAATAAGCCCCAAACAGCAGCACACTAGTGGAGTAGGGAATAATAGACCCACCGCAGTTCCAATGTACAACGAAAAACCTGCACAATCCCGAACCTTAAACCCTAAACCCTAAATCTTGAGTTCCAAAACCTTAATTTCCCAAACCCTAAGTTCCAAAGCCCTAATTTCCCAAATGCTAAATCCCACAGCTCTTCATCCCCCATGCAAAACATCAGTTCCCGCCTAATCGAAGCTTCCCCAACCCCAGCCTCGCACACCAGCGACTCCCTTCAAACCACCGATATTCAACGAGAAGAAATATTTTGGACTTTCTTCCTCCAAGCCGAACTGAACACGAGCAATCCGCGGGTGTTTTGACTGAAATAACAAAGCGGCTAGTCAGTCACACACCCAAAATGCTTAAAAACATTAGATAAATTAAGGGATCTCCTCGATTACCTTTCTCGGGTGTACTGTGAGCGCTTTGCACACATTATAGTGTTTGAAAAGTTTAAAATAGACTGGCTTCAATTGCCTGAGATAGTGACCTACGTCACCTTTATTGTATCTACATCGGCAGGAATAGCGACACTCGCAACGAGGGACAACCAGTTCACAAAAAAACTCCTGGGAAATTCCAGTTTAGACACGCACACATACACAAAGTATGAAGTAAATCGCTAAGGCCAGAGCGAGAGCACAACGCAGGAAAGCGGTTTCACACACCTCATAGAGCAAATCAAGATGCCCAAGTAGAGATAGATTTGCACATGGGAAGAGAGAAACTCACAATAAAAAATAGAGGCACACAAAAAAAGATAGCACACACGCCTAGAGAACACAATGCGAAAACGAGCTACCACATTAACGTAGCCTATGCACACGCCAAAGCGAGCTTATCACTTGTAAAAAAAGAGGCACACTAACCAGCTCTACACTCACACAAGCTAAACTTCACACCTATAGATGTTAAACCAACGCTGAGGATACAACGCAGCGCCTCAAGAAGGAATGCTAACATTGAGCCATAGCTTCCCCATTGGTGTATCAAGGAAAGCGATCGAGTTAGTAGTAGCCCATGAGCCTAAATTCGCACATATTACATGACGGAACCAACCGTATACCGCAGATGCGCGAAACGAGATGGGCGGCGCAGGTGATGTGGAAAATTCGGGGAGGGTAGAGGTGGTGTGGAAGATTTGAGGAGGGTGGTGAGTGTGTAAAAGTTTTATTAGGGGTGCCGAGATCTACATATACAAGATTACATTGGGAAGGAGGCTCTCTACATATATGGAAGGTCACAGAGCAATCCACACATATGAAGAACAACCTGGAAATGCCTATACGAAGAGCAGTGGCTAAGCAACGGCTAAACAGCATGAAGACGATACAACCTCCCAGCACAGATGGGAGAATTTGAGTGATAAATGTGTAAGCGATATCACCGAAAAATCTGCAAGAAGTATGCAGTAAAACAAAAACTAACCGCACACATAGAAATTCACACACACTTACTCCTCATCGCACCAATACAGCCGTGTAGCATCAACAAAGCATCGCTACACAACGAAGAAAAAACTCATCTCTCGCTGAAGTTTTACTCGGGGAAATGTAAATGACGCGGACCAACAACAAAATTGATAGGCAATACACTCCAATTTACTGTACATTGCATATCAAAATCGCAGCACACGCAAATTCGCCTGTGCAATCGAATAAAAGTAGAGAAACAGGGATGCATACACGTCTTTCTCAAGAACCGGGTGTACATACATCAAGCTGAAGACGTAATCAAACACGCGAAGAGATGTCGTAAAACGCAGAGAAAAATTGCTGAATCGCCTATGTGTGTGTACGTACATCATAGTGAGCAACAATACATACTGAATGTCAAAGATAACGTAAAAAACGCATATTCGACTCGAAAAAATGCACATTCACACAGCATACACTATACCCCAATCGATGAGTGAGCAACACACAACGAAGCAGCGGAGCACCTGCTTTGGCAGAGGCAGAACCTCTACATTATCACTATTTCACAACAGAAGGCACACTAATTGATCGGCGACTCAAAGCGAGGAAATCATATATGTGCATATGCCGGTATCAGCAAACACACACAAGCAAGAGTGAACGTCAAAGTGTCAAATACATACACAGACACACTCTGTCGTGTGCGTCAATGCATTAGCAAATGGAATAAGCGTAAATGCTTCACGCTAAGGAATGCATCGATGAGTTTCCCTCAAATTCGGTAATCTTCGAGTTGCTCTTCCCATCTGCCATCTCGAGAAGAACACTCTCTTCCGGAGTTATGAAATCAAAGACCTAAAAGAGCAAGGCAATGTGTGTGTGTGACTGAGTAGTTGAGAAGCAACAAGGCAAGAGAGGCGAAAAGGCGTGGAGCAAGTGGCGAGCTCTAAACTTGTAACTTCTGCAGAAAATACACATACAAAGTCACGTATTTTACTGTAAAAAACCAGGAAAACATCCATTTTCTGCCTAAAAGCATCTAGAAAGCCTCACACACATAATGCAAGACGGAAAAAGAGGCCAAATAAGTTGAACTTCTGCAGAAAACACCTACTTCCGGAGAGAAGAAGGAGACGATTATCACAATCAGAGGCAGAGTGAACCAGAAGAAGAGAGCGTATGCCTGATATCCCGCAGGCAGGTCACCCACTTTGCCAAAGTTACCGTCTGGGCCAAACTTGATGGCTGCAAAAAAGGGGGGAAAATAGAGTCCACACACTAAATAGACCAAGTAGCCAAGATAAGGCGGAGTATGTGCATGTGTGTGCGTCATAATGGGTTAGAGTTTACGTTGCACGACACACGAGATGGTGTGTATACATGCAATTAGAGGTTGGAGTTCAAGTTGAGCGACGAGATGGTGTACGTACATGCAATTAGAGGTTGAGCTCTATGCTAGCACACACAAATGTGCGTTCATCCACAAAACCAACACATTTTCTGCCAGTCCTATTCAAGACAGTCACAGCGTAATAAATTCGCGTCACCACAGGCACACACACACACACACAAACACACACACAACCAGTATATTGGCATACCTAGCACCATCAAGATCATCAAAGGTGCCACAAATTTGATTAGAGGAGCGAATATCATCGGCACCTTTGTGTCACCAGATCTGGAGGCTGTGGTGTTGTTCACTAAAGCTCTAAACTGCTCTACGTTTCCAATGAAGGTGTAGTAGATTCTTTCCTGCAACGAAAAATTCGAAAGTAGATACCACGAAATAGCAAGAATTATATCAAATTATCCTACACACAAAACCAGAGCGAGAATATTCAGAAGTAAAGGGTGATATTAATTGCTTGGAAGGTGTGTGTGTGTGTGTGTGTGTGTGTGTGTGTGTGTGTGTGTGTGTGTGTGTGCGTGATTGGGTTATTTGGAAGGTGTGCACACTTGGTCTGCAAAGCCATACACGCATCACACAAACTTTACAGGCTGGTCGAAGAATAAGAATGTACGGACGTGGCGTTAAGCAGGAGTTGTATACGCTATACACCAAACCACACAAATTTTTAGAGAAACACACACGCACACACACACCAAACCACGCATATCAGCTACCGAAAAATGAGAAAAAAAGAGCAGAGACACACCTTCATAGTGAGATAACGCTTATCGTACCCGCTATAATGAGCCGAACAATAAACCGCCAACACACCTCCTCCAATCAACACAAATAAGCCGAGACATAAGGGAAGCGCAAAGTGAATGGGGATAACGAAAACTGCAGAAAACGCGAAAGAAAAAACGTCAAAATCGAGGAAAAAGGAGAAAAATGACGGCATTTGGAGGGAATTTATGCCACCTCAAGAGAAGATGAAGAAAGTGAAGCAGATGAAGATGAGGATGAAGATGAGGATGAAGATGAGGATGAAGATGAGGATGAAGATGTGATCGAATATGTTAAATCGCGATACTAGCAATTATAGGGCTACTGGTAGCACAAACCTCCGAACAGATGTGAGCAATCCACTTCATTTATCTTCAATTCAAAAAATCTTCACAGCAGAAGCAGAGAATAACAACTCAGCTCCAAACACGCACCAAAAATTCCTTCTTCCAAGCAGAAGCAGGAGAAAAACCTTTCCAAACACATACAAAACGCCCTCTTCAAAGCATAAAAACACCAAGACTTCATTTTCCATACGCACACAGACAATAAACTCATTAAAACACAGGAAAGCTACTGAAGGATTGACTTACAAAAGAAAGCCATCGAAAAAACTGAGCCAAAGAAGCTCGTGGCCAAAATCAAGGAAGCCTTACTACCTATCCTGGCATTGTTGACTTCCCTACCGTACACCCATCCACACTGCAAAGAAAAACAGCCAAGAAACTGGAGTTTGAAAAAAAGAGCTTATTGAAACCTCTATATAGCGAAAAATACATCCTTCAGTGCATACACAAACGATGGCTTTCACACACACACACACACACACACACACACACACACACACACACACACACACACACACACACACACACACACACACACACACACACACACAC
>JADHZB010002098.1:0-20366 GCA_015657535.1 Nephromyces sp. MM_2019 | reverse complement strand
AGAGGAGGGGGTTGAAGAAGCGGAGTGAAGAGGAGGGGGTTGAAGAAGCGGAGTGAAGAGGAGGGAGTTGAAGAAGCGGAGTGAAGAGGAGGGTGAAGAGGAGGGGGTTGAAGAAGAGGAGAGAGGAGGAGGGGGTTGAAGAAGAGGAGAGAGGAGGAGGGGGTTGAAGAAGCGGAGTGAAGAGGAGAGAGGAGGGGGGATGAAGACGAGGGGGAAGATGAAGCAGGTAACTAACAGCAAAAAATGCAACAAAAAATTGGAAAAAGTAGTAAACTGCAAATGAGGAAGAAACAGAGGATTCCACACAAAACGATAACATCAAAGAAATCAAGAAACTTAGTAAAACTTTAGCAAAAACTAAAGTCTTAGGCTACGAAATAAAGCTTTCCAAGCTGTTTTTTAAACTAACACACACACTCTGATAATACAACAAAACAATCATATCACGCATACACTCTTAATACAACACTCTAATCATATCAAAGACACACACCCTGATGCAAGCAAATTAGCAAATCAGCAGATTTCGCCGTCTTTTTCACAGTGAAAGAGACTGTGTGTGCGCAGTGAGAACACGTGTGGATGCGTATCCTTATCTACCACATTGTAGTCCCTTCTAAAAATCAGTGTACGTACACCTCTCCCCTTGAAAGCAACGAAATTTATGTGTGAAACTTCAATATTCAAAACTCAATTTCAGTGGCACATCAATTTCCTTCAGCGTATACGAGTGCATGTATGTGTTTGTGGGTGTGAGTGAGCGCATGTGCGCTAGCACACTTCCGTGTATGCGTGCTGCGTCATATGTGTGTGGACATGTCTGTGTGTGTGCATCTACATGTTTATGTCTGTGTGTGTCTGTGTGTGTCTGTGTGTGTCTGTGTGTGTCTGTGTGTGTCTGTGTGTGTCTGTGTGTCTGAGTTGTGTGTGCCTATTTCTGCGTGCGTGTGCGCACGTGTCTGCGCTTATGTGTGCACGCGTGTAAGTATGTGTTCGCGTGTGTGTGTGTGTGCCCACATATGCAGGTGTGTGCCTATATATGCAGGTGGATGTGTATGTGCAAACTTTTCCCTCAAACCTTACTTCTCCAAGCCCTTCACATCTTCGACCTTCTTCCGAGAATAGACTGTAGCGTGAAGAGCATTTAGAGCACCCTTAGCATCACTAGATCGAACTACTATAGAGATGTTTCTCTCACTAGAGCCTTGAGCTATAGCCTTGATGTTAATGTTACTATCACCTAGGGCAGAAGCTAGCTTCCCTAGCAAACCCAGGCGCCCACACATTGACTCTCCCACGGCACACACAATGCAGCAATCAGAATCAGTAGATATACTCATTGAGCCTGTCAAGGAAAAAGCAAATAAACGCGTGTTTTACTGGGAGAATACACAAGTGAAGATTGAGTGTATATACATGGCGAATAGGGAGGGCGTTTATTCGAAGATTGAGTGTACATACGCTCTTCAAAATGCAGGAAGACAGACGCACACACACACACACACAATTTAACAAAATCTGTGTGCGCACCGAAAGGACTGTATGCATTCATTAGCTGAATTGCGTATTGAAGCTAAAAACCTGCAGAAAAGGGGACAATTTACAAACAAAAACAGAGAGAATCACATTTTGAAGGGTTTTGGCTTAAAATATAGGAATTCACAGCAAATAACACACACACACAGTCAGAGTTAAGATAAGCACACACACATATAAGTATAGCTATGATAGAACCACACACATAAGCATACCTATGACGCACATAGATAAACATACATACACAAAGATACGCATTCACAAACACATACATATAAACACACACACACACACACACACACACACACACACACACACACACACACACACACACACACACACAGCTAAACTAGCCTCTATACTTACAGCCTACCGTCTATAGAGATCTCCTTATGAAAAGCATCAGCCATCGCCGCCTCAGCTCGATACTCATGACTTGCCCGTAGAGCTATGCATATTGAATGCTCAGAGGAACCCTGTTGAATAAACAAGAGGAACACACACACATATATAGAAATACACACACAGACATAGATAGAGATACGCACACACAGGCACACATATAGAGATATACGAACAGATACGTTCAGACACAACTGTACCCTTAGACACACAGATGCATACACACAAAAAAGGCCATAAAGACACAGAACAGATAAACCAATACCGATACCCCCATAAAGACAATCCCACACACACACACACACACACACACACAGTCTAACCTGAGATATCATAACTACAGAGCAATTCACAGCCTGAAGAGCAGCAAAGAGCCTCACTGCTATACCCGGCACACCAATCATATTCGTTCCAACCAGGTTAATCAAGGAGATATCACGAATTACAGAGAATGACTGAAGAAGAAGAAGAAGATGATGATGAAGAGGGGGAGAAAGAGGGAGAAGAAGAGGAAGAAGAAGAAGAAGAAGCAGAGCAGAGAGAGAAAGATGAATGTTCTGCGGAAAAAGTTAAGACTTAAATCAAGAAGCTTGAAACAGCACCCGAAAAACGTACGCACACAGAACAACATTAGAATATAAGCATCTGAAATATGCACACACAAAAAAGTATAACGATATCTGTAAAGTAAACACACAATAAGTATAAACACCGAAAATTACACACATTACCAAATACACACACCAAAACTCACACAAACCACTACCTACACACACCAAAGCATCCATACATGAACACACACACAAGCTTAACTGCATGTAGATCCAGTTCACATATAAGTCAACGACGCAAACGTAGAAGCAGAAAGAAAGAGCACAAAAGAACCAAAGATAGACCAATGGAAAGGACACACACACACACACACACACATAGCTATCATCACCTTACAAGGAGGAAGACCATATGAATCAACGCTGAGCACGCCAGTATCAACTTCACTACTATTCACAATGGCTGAAGGTCTCTCCAGTTTTTCATTCTCTGCACTTAGAATCCTCTCATCGCTACCACTGAAAAAATAAGGCGAAAAATCCACACACACATGCTTCGCTACCGTCTACCTTACACACACGAATCTTCTTCCTTGACTATTCTTTGTTCTCAATTCTTTTCTTATCCCCCCCCTTATCTTCTCCTTCTTCTTCTTTATCTTTATGGTCTCCCCCCTCTACCCACTCCTCCTTCTTCTATGAAGCTATGAAAAATCAGATAAACCTTCACAGATTCAACACAACCACTATCTGAAACACACGAAGTTATCACACATGCACACACATGAGGACATAAACACACACACACACACACAGACACAGACACAGACACACAAACGCTCCCACACAGCACAAACAGACACACACACACAGACACAGACACACAAACGCTCCCACACAGCACAAACAGACACACACACACAGACACAGACACACAAACGCTCCCACACAGCACAAACAGGCACACACCTAATCAAAGTTCCAGGAGCCAGAGGTCTTAGTGTGTTCTTCATAATGATCGGGATATTCTTCTTCAAACAGGGTTGTATTGTGTAAGGATGTAGAACTTGAGCCCCAAAGTACGCCAGCTCCATCGCCTCGGTGTAAGTGAGAAACGGCAGGGGGAAAGCTTCACTAACCTGACGGCAGGAAGACGCAAACTAAAGCTTAAGAGGAAGGATAAAGGGGTGTAAGTGTATGTACACTAGCAAACACTTGAAAAACAAGGAGAAAGAAAGCTGAGCAGCAGCCAATCAACTTTTCTCACAACCCACAATAGCTGCTGAGGGAGTTACTCATCTTCACACTATACATCTAGGGAAGTAACTTCATAAAGTGAGTAGGGATGAAAACACACACACTCACATGAAGGAAACACACACAAACACACACACACACACACGCCAGGGACACATAAACATGAAGGAAACACACACACACACACACACACATGGATACACACAAACCCAAAAAGATACACACAAACCCACAAACATACCCACACACATGGATACACACACATGGATACACACACACACACACACATGGATACACACACATGGATACACACACACACACACACACACCCATCCACACCCGCAAACACCCTACCATCCTTGGATCTGCGGTATATACACCATCGACATCGCTCCATATAGTCAATGAATCAGCATCCAAGAGGTTAGCTAAAGCACTCGCAGAGTAGTCTGAGCCATTCCGCTTAAACGTAGTCATAGTGCCGTCATGATGGGAGCAAATGTAGCCCGTAACAATCAAAGCTAAAAACACGTCATTCTCCTTCCTCAAGCTGCTTTCATGGCAATTTGTCGAATAAGAAGAAGAAAATGCCGAAGAAGAAAGCAAATTCTCACTATTTAGCGAATTATCCTGCAGAAAATCATTCACAACAGTCTTTGTTACCTTGCAAGACTCAATCAGCTGTGAAGATGAGATCCCAGTCTGAGATTTCCCGAAAACAGATACACCCACTAAAGATGACTTGGAGGGAGGAAACTGTGTGCTGAAAAGTGCGTTCTTCGCTTCTTCAGGCATTCCATTGCTATCTGCCTCCAACTTTTCATCGTTTCTTCCCTCTTCTTCATCATGAGGATCCACCGCAGCAGCTCTACTCCTGCACAACAACGCTGAAGATGATTTACTTGCACTCATCTTCTTACTCTCAGCTAGCAACTCCTGAAGACGCTTAAGTGACAGCTCCCAGTCTACCACCACACAATCTACTCCCGATAAACGCGAATAGAACTTTGATTCAATATCACTGGAGTTATATACAGTGAAGAACTTTCGAGAATCTAGCCAGCTAACATAAGGGCAGTGAGGAATATTAGGAGGAACAGAAGAAGAAGAAGAAGAAGAAGAAGAAGAAAGATGAGCAGGAAGCTGAGTCACCTGAGAGCATGAAGAAGGCGTACGTACACTGGAAATTGCCTCTTTCTTCATGGCATATCCCCCCTCCGTTTTCCCCCAATTGAGCAGCAAACTATTCCGTACACACATAGAAACAATCTGAGCACTCCAGAGCTCTCCTTGGCCTAGAATACGCGCTTCTTGAGAAGGTGCACACTTCCCTGTGAGATAAGATGATATCAGAACGATAGAGAGCTCATCTACATCATAGGATATCATCTGCTTCAAGGAGTCTCTCTCTTCCTCTGAGATCTTATGCGACACACACAGATCATCTAATACCTTGAAATGACACTCAAGGATAGACTGAAACGAAAGCTCTCTAACTGATCGCAGCTTCACAGCAAAATCCAACGAAGAAGAGCTCCCAAGGAGAGACTTTAGATGGGTGGCGTTTTCATTGCCAAACACTGCGTGTACGAGGCGGCTTGTTACTTGGCCGATTGCACTCACTACAACAGCCTAAAGGGGGGGGAAAGGGGAGGTTGGTGGGGGGTTGGGGAGGGTTTTCAAGATGTGTGCACAGGTATGTGCGGGTGAATATCTCAGTGTGCTAAAATGTTTGTAGTTGCGTAAAGCTCTGAGAGTGTTGGAAAGATGGTGTGGGTTGATGATTCTCCCTGCGTGTGCATAGACACTTTTTCTGCTCTGAATGTTCCTGTATATTCCTGTTTATGTCACTTTGTATCTTTGTGTGGGTGCTCTTCTCTCTGCGTTTACCCTTTGCTAATCTGTGTGCGTGCTCTTCTTGTGTGTGAACCGCTACTTCTCTGTGTGTGTACATATATCTGTGTGCTTCTGGGTGTAGATATTGGCGTAGCCACGAACACACTCGAGGAGGCAAGAATTCAACACTTACACAATATACCTGTTATCAGCCAAAGAAGTGATAATCGAGTTTTCATGGAAAATATAGGTGTATATACACCACTCGCACACACAACTCCAGATATTTCAAACTTGTCTACCCCAAATACTAATCACGCACACAAACTCACAAGAACACAGAAGCACACACATACACTCTCACACACACACACCAATTCACACACACACAAATATAGATTACCAGCTGACGGTTTTCTTCCCTCCTCAGCCTGATGATCTCATAAGCAATGAGATCAGCCACTTTGGCGATGAGATCAGCATGCGCTAACGAAGAACCCCCAAACTTCCATACAGTCCAGACAGGCTTTACAGCACCCATTTTAGATGATTTATGCTTTTCCATCACTACCTACTCGAAAGATTCTAAAATACACACAGTCACAGCAAAAAAAGATATTTATAACAGTAATGAAGGGCCATCTTCAAGTGCACACACACAAGCATGAAACTTGGTCTCTCTCAAGACTTGCTGGGCAAAACTGTTAGGAACAACACACACACTGCCGAAGCATTTCAGCACACAGAATATCATGTAGTAAACACAGACAATTTCTTAGGATACTGCTATGTGGGAGCCACATACACACACACACAAATAAACACTTCTCCCTCACAAAAATTTCGCTTTTTCCAAGCCATTTCCCTTCCTCTACCAAACATCTTCAATTTAAAATCAACAGAAGCTTCCGGCTTGCACACATCGCTCAACTCCTTCTTCATCATCCCCCTCATAGAAACTCTGATTTTAACTCGTCTTCCCCCTCCTCCTTCTTCTTCCAAAAAAAATTTTCATCGATTTCTTCAAAACATCAAAAGCTGTCAGCTTCATCTACTTCCCGCACTTTGAACGTCCCATTCATTGGCTACACACAAACACACATTCCCTCATCTTCATCCTCTTCATCCAAAGTGCGGAGGTTCGCCACTTACTTTTTAAGAAACTCAACATCTCCAAACCGCATGCAAATTTGAGAAAATGTGAAGAATAGCAAGCGATAGCGCTTTGTGTGTGTATCTGTGTGTGTGTCTATGTGTGTCTATGTGTGTGTGTGCTTTATTCGATGGTTGTTAGTGGATCCTTCATAGAAGCTCTGTGTGTTGTGTGAATAGTACGCTACTAGAGGGAGTGTGCCTATTGATCCACTTGGGGGGTGCGAATGTGTATAGGTGCTTTTCTCACCTGTGTGTGTGCTGGTAATGCTGAAACTTCCTCGTGTACGTATCGCCTGTAGAAGTTAAACTCAGGGATGTGCTAGAGTAAGGCGCTATAGCAAAGGGTATTACGCTGTGTGCTAACATGCAGTTGTGTGTGTGTGTCTATGTTATACTTGCATGCATGTGTGTGTCGTACTTTAGTGTGCGTATGTGTGTGCGTTACATTTGAGTGTGCTATTTCTTTTGCTGTTTTTTTCCTTGCACCTAACGGCTGCTACAAAAGTGTATGCCCCTCTTCAGCTGAGCAGCCTACAAGTTTGCCACATTGTGTGTGTGCTGAGAAGTTATAGGCTGAAGTAGTAGCAGCAATAGCTCCGATATACTTCCAGTAAGATGCAGCGAAAATCCTGTAGTTTGACGTTTTCTGTGCTGCCTCTCAGTGTTGAGCTGGAAGAGGAAGAACTCACAAACTAAGCAGCTCTGAAAATGCATACATGTGCAGCCTCCCCCGCTGTGAATGCTTCTGGATGCACACACACTCTTATCTGCCTGGCAGGCCACACATATACTTGAATCTCTTCTCAGCACACACAAGCACCACACTCAGCAGCCAACACAGATATGCGAAGAACTTTCCCCAACAAAGACACAAACACAATCTTTCACACTTACACATGCACACAACTCTTCCCAACACACACACCGCACTCCCCAACACACACACCGCACTCCCCAACACACACGCAACTCTCCCCTACGCACACCATCATTATTTAGGGTAAGTTCATGGCTACCCTCGCCCAGTTATGCACGCTATAAGGAGATTCAAGAAAAGAGACGGGAATGTTCCCTCGAATTATCCCTCCCTCTATGAAGATCTTTTCGGTGGCTTTGCTTCTTCTACCTCCACCATCGCTAACTTTAGTGTGTGTGGGAGCATCCTGTACAGAGCTCTTGGGCACTTTATGATCAGAGGGTAGAGTATGAAGCCTCTGAGACCCTAAAGGATAGTTTTAGCGAAAGGCAGTGTGTGTGTGCGTGCGTGCATTTGCGTGTGTGTGTGCGTGTGTTCATTTGGGCTTGGTTTTGTGTGTAGGTTTGTTAGAGGTTCTCTCTGAATGTGTGATTTTCTCTGCATATGTGGTTCTCATTGTGTGTGGCGTTTCTGGAGTTCACAGGAGCTACCAATTTCCTTCAAGAATAGAGTGAGTGTGTGGGTATGAACTTCACACTCACCAGAAAGTTGCTTTTCAATGGTTTCTCTGCTGATTGAATGCCTGCAATTCGGACAAACTAACGAGCGAAACGAATCTGCTTTTGCAGGAGAGGACTCTGCATCATAGAATCCCCCTTTTTCCAACTTTGTTGATTTGCTACTCTGAAACATCAAGGTGTGTGAAGAGGAGCTGCGATTTTCGTGGAATCGTGGATTCGTGTGTTGGTAGGTCTGAGACTGTGCTTGTGTGTGTGACGGGGATGGGCGCATGTAATGCTGTGCTAGTGTGTGTGTATACGTGTGTGATGCTGTGCTTCTGTGCGACGCCAGTGTGTGGGTATACGTGTTTGTGATGCTACGCTTATGTATGTGTGATATTATTCTTGTGTGAATGAGCTGCAGGCGTAACATTGCTACGAGTGCCTTCAAGAAATTACTGACATACGCACACACTCAAATGGGTGTACGTGTGTGTTTTGGACACCTTCCTATGTATAAAATTAGCATATGCTTGCATTCAATCCATTAATACAGATACACCACATAAGCATCACACTCACACACACATACACACACACACACACACACAGAATCTAGCTTATTTTCCCTTAATTCAGCACTTACTCTCGCTCTTTTCATGAAGCTCTTACTTGTGTTCCCATTGTAGGTGCTCGCCTGCATTCTAGGGGGGGTATCATAGTAGCACTGATGGATGATCTGCTGGGGAGTGAGGCTCCAGGGGGCTTGGCTGTGTGTGTGGATAGCCTTGGAGGCTTAGTGAAGGCCGGAGTTTGCACCTGTCAAAGAGCTTAGTGGTATGTACACACAGCTAGAAGCTTCTTGGGTTGCACAAGTGTGCTTGAAAGCAGATTCAGGTAACTCTTGTGATAATGTGTGTTGATGCAGATCATGTCTGTGTATGTGTGCACCGTGTGCGTGTGCACTGTGTATGTGTGCACCGTGTGCGTGTAGACTGTGTGCGTGGATTATGTGTACATATTGTGTCTGTGTGCTTGCTGTGGTTGTGTGTGCATCTACGTGTGTGTGTACCACGTGTGCATGCTGTGTGTTCCCACTCTATGTCACTGCTCATTCTAACATACACTCTTACACGTGTGTGCATAATCTGTGTGTGGCTGCCTAATATAGCGGCTCTAAATTTTACCTGTTTAGAGCCTTCTCGTTTGAAGGTTTTAAACCATTCACTCCTAAGGCCCCAAAAAAGATTGAAGTTTCCTTCAAACTCCTTCCAATCGATTTTCCCATCTTCGTCTTCATCAAGTAGCTCAAAGACGGCAGCCTTGAAAGCTTCTTGTAGCTCTCCCGCATTGTCTCTAGCCTGTCAAGTAGAAGAAGCGCACACACATGCACATGGCATCCATGTGAATTAGAGGATACACACCCCCGATAAACCGGTGAGTTAGGGTAGATACACACATGGTATACCTCAACCATCGACTCACACACACCAACCGACACACACCCGCCAATCGAATCATACGCACCGACATATTCAAACACACACACCTACCGCTAGCCGGTCCAGCAAGGTGTCTAGTTCATTTTTTGTCTGAAAGGAAGCGAACGTTATTTTCTCTGAGCTCTCAGCTTAAACCTATAGCGAAAGGTGATGCTAATCACCCTGCGCACACACACACAACTGTATAGAAGGGCAAGAAAAACATCTACACACATTAGGCTAGCTCAGAAAACATCACTCGTACACACGGAAGCGCCCCAACAACGCGCGCAAAACAAGCTCACTGACGCCTGCACAGAAGAACACCGCTGACACACAGAAGAACCCCACTCACAAACACAGAAGAATACCACTACCACACACAAAACACTCCTACCAACCAAAGTTTCGCTTTTGTCTACATCATAGCGCTCCCATAGCGCCCGTAACTCCTCGCGGTTTAGAACGTCTTCCTTCTCCTTCATCTCAAAGTTTTGAAGCTTCCTGCTGTTTTAAGAGATAAAGCAGGAAGGCAGCTTCTCCCTCTTTTTGCGCTGCAGTGGCATTCCTTCTGCTACAAGCAGTTGGACGTGTGTTAACAGAGGGATCTGAGCAGGCTTCTCGGTTTTACAAAGGGTAGAAGTTAATGAGAAGCTAAAGACTTGAATGAATCCCAGTTTGTAGACTGCCTGGTGTGTGAATTAGCTAGTGTGCAGATTGCCTAGTATGTGAATTAATTAGTGTGTATATTTCCTGCCGTGTAGATTGCCTAGCATGTGGATTGCCTAGAGTTTAGATTGTTTAGTGTGTACGTATGCTTCTTCAAATCGGTGTGTGTGTATACGAATTTCTAAGGAATCCTTGTTCAGTGTGTGAAGTACTAGCCTGCCTCAGTAAATTAGGAAGTAGCTTTACTTAGTAAATGAAGGGGTAGACTTCCCTAGTAAATAAAGAGAAAAACCTTTTTGTCCTCGAATACCCAGCAGTTAGTTGAATCATACATTGATTGCCATGTGTTTGAGTGTGCGTGAGTGTGTTTGAGAGTTGTAAGTGTGTGTGCGTTACTGGATACTGCTCTTTCTAGGGTTTGTGATGTTTTCGTACCTCTTTCAAAGGCTCCATTAATTTTGCACTCACGCATATCCTAATGAAAAACCTCAAATACGCACACACCTTGGGATAACCCTGCAATAAAACGTACACGCATCTTAGCTAGCAAAATTTGTGATCTTCCACACACCTAAATGCGTAGCACACGCTTCTAGAAACATTAGTCATACCTCTTCCTCCTCTTTCTCCTAGTGTTGATTCATTGAGAAAGCTATCATACTTCAGCACATAGGCTTGCAATCACAATGAAGTTCTAGAGAGGTGTTAATCCTCTAGTGATGGAGGTATAGCCCAAAGACTGCGTTACTTCATCAGGTATCCCTGTAATTGAGCTACACCTGAAGCTTCAGGTTAGCTATATATGTATGATCATAGTATAGCCGGATATATAGCTGTACCTTTGCGTCTCTGTAACTCCCACTCTATCTATCACACTCTAGGTAACTATCTCTCATACCCTATTTCTATAATGCTCACTCTATGAATCTCTCACTCTAGGTCTATATAAGCATCAGCTAAAGTTATCTAGCTCTGCTGCTTATAAGTATTGTTAGGTATACCTCTATCTCTAGCTATCTACGCAACGGTGGCTCTCTAATTGAGTCTCCACACATACATACACACAACTAGCTAGTATGCCGTTCTCTTTGTGTTTCAGCTACAGCGCTTTACGTAGAGAAAGCTTAGCACACTAGAAACTTTAGCTGCAAGTATCTTCTTCTAGCTTCAAGGTAGGATTCTCAATGCTACTTCGTACACACTACCGCTTCTTAATTAACATGATGGCTTCTTCTGCTATCATCGTAGATTAGCTCAGTGGGCGAAGAAGAACGAAAAATATTCGCTGCTTAAACACCTAAGCTAAGTGGGAAGTTGTGCTAGAAAATCCATAGAAATGTTTGAAATTACGGAAAATGTGAAGAAGAAGGAGAAGGAGAAGGAGAAGCTAATCGCTTCTTTAAAATTGGGAAAAATGATGGTTCCATGCTTCTCTAGAATCTTTGGAAAACGAATCAAAAAAACTGCCTTATCAGCATTCGTGTGTGTGTGCGGTGAACTGCTTGTAGGATAGGGTATAGTAGGAATTCCTGCGTGCAAGAGGGTTGCAGTGTGTGTAGCGAGCCTTTCTGTGGGCGGAGGGTCCTCCTCATTCTACCTAGTCCTTCTGCGTGTAGTGATCCTTCCCCATTCTAGCTAGTCCTTCTGTGTGTAGAGAGTCCTACACTTTCTAGCTAGTCTTTCTGTATGTAGCGAGTCTTCTCCTTTCTAGTTATCCCTCCTTTATGTAGGAATCCTCCCGGTGTGTGTGCTGTTACGAAAACGAGTACTTCCTCTGAGAGTCCATGCAGCAGCGTTTACGAACGAAACTATGCTAGCCTTTTAGAGCTTGTATGTGTGTTCCCTGATTTTGTCCTCATTGGCTGAGCTTAAACGTCTAATCTCGTCTTTTCTACCGGAAAATCAGAGGGAGAGGGATATAGAGGCAGTGATGAAGCAGTGCCTAAAGCTGAACCCCTCAGTAGCAAACCTTTTCACACACAGCAAAAAAAGAGATTAAAGTTATGCTGACTCTAGGTAGCTGTGTGTGCACAGTTTGGTTATATGCTCACACACACGCACTCTAGCCAGCCGCACACACTGTAACCATCATCTGCATCAACTTAGCAAACACGTTGACATGCTCAGAATAATCCAATAAACCAAGGGCTTTCTCACTAGGAAGGAGTGTGTGTGTGTGTTCGTGCGAAGTTTCGTGTTTAAACTCAATGAGAGGCAGTTAATGCTGTAAGATGAAGGTAGAAGACTGGATATTCTACCCCTGTCTGCAGAGCCATGACGAGTCTAAGCATTCTCGTGTGTGTGTGTATCATATCATTGCTTGGGCTGAATGCATTGATAACACAGACTTGACCATGTAGTTGCTACCAAGAGTAAGTGCAGTAGTTGGCTTCCCGATATGATGCCGAGTAATATCTCTACTCACGGAAGTCTGAAGCATCTCATCACCTTTCACATACACACACATTTTAGCTTGCTACCCTATTTGAGGGCTTCTATCAGCCCCTTATCTCGAGGCCCCCTATCAGCCGAGAGAAGCGCAGCGTTTTGTGGGGGTCTGGCACTACCCTCTGGTATCAACCCCCTAACCGTATTGCAGACTTATCCTCACCTCCCACCACCACACTCGCATTACCCTCCTCCTTAATACACCGACATTACCCTCTTTCATTCCCCCCCAACACGCAGACATTCCCCCCTGTCATCACCCCTCCCCCCCGACACACTAGCATCACCCTCCCCCTACACCGCACTGACATTCCACGATGTAACCCCCCTCCTCCACCACACAAGAGCATTTCGCTAGGCCCCCAAATCAACATGCCCCATTAACCAGCTTAAATGTGACGCTCTCTACTACTCTTTCCCAACCTCCCCCCTTCCCTAGGCCCTACACCTCCGTAGACAAGAGCATTCCACCCACCTCCGTGTCACATGCTTACCTCAGGGTCATATGCTATCCGCCTAGCACACGCACACACACACATACACACAGGAATCCTGTATATTTCCAGGTGCTATACTGCATATGGCCTGCTTATATGTGTGTGCATGTGTGTGCGCTTCTGTGTTCGCCCCCACCCGGCGGCACGTGTGTGTGCCTGCACAAAAATTTTCCTCAAATATCTCTTCCATAGCTGAGCTTCACTGGGCAGCCCCTGGGGTCCGCGCCACGTAACGTAACCTACACACACACCAGCGCACCCACCCACACACACGCACCCACCCGCCTGCACGCGCACGCACCTGCCCACCGACACACGCACACACCCACACGCACCTACGCACACGCACAGACGCACGAAAACTATCGCCCCTACTATTTGGCGATTATCCCCACAGTAATTGACCGCGAATACTTCGCCTACCTATTTGGCTATGTTTATTGACTTTCTGGGTAGCATGTATCTTCAGCAAATCATAGACTCACTTACGCGCCGCCCATACTTCATGATAAAGAAATCGTCGATCATCATCTTCAGTGTGTGCGCGGAAATTTCATAGCTTTTCAGTAGGAGACTCAGGAGGAAGCACTTTTTGGTAGCACCGTATGGCGGGATTTTCACACGCAGGCGACGGGTGGTTAGCGCATGTTTGCTATACACACTACATGCTAGCAAAGATACGTTGATGCACACACACAGAATTCGTGGGCGTAGATTAAACATGATATATAGATATCTAATCTTTAGGGGTGTGTAGGTTCTGGAGAGTATGCAGCTAGAATGCCACGCTGGGAAGCTTGGAAATATCAAAGGATATTCCTGTAGATATAAAACTAGTGGGAACACGCATATACACGTCTCATACGCACACACACACAGCTCCACTCATATATTTGGCATAGACGCACACAGGGATATACACAGAGATACACAGAAAGATACACACACATTGGGATACACAGGGATACACAGGTACACACGCATAGCAAGAGTCCCGTGGCAAGCACACACAGAAGGATAAAAGAACCTAAAGCTCGACACACACACTGGCACATTTATATGTGTGTGCATACCTGTGTATTCAAGCATGTTTGCACAGGGGTAATACATACATGTATGCTAATACACACACACGCGTGTGACTGCACACATGATCGATCCGCAGTTACACTCACACAAAAACTGACATGCGCACACACATTCCCCCCGACACATATACACACACACACACACACAACTCCACCACACGCGCACACGCATACCCCCGCACACACGAATACAAGCAACCCCCCCCGCACACATGCACATATACCAGCACCTCCCACCCCCAAGCATGCCCCTCACCCCCACCAAACCGACGTACACACACACACACGCGCAAACACACACACATGTATACCTCCGCCTTACAGGTGATTCAACTCCTGCCATGCTTTTCCAAATAATTATTTCTTTCTCAATGCTTCATCTTCAATCTCCCGCTCTTAACCAAATCAATTAAGAAGCGGGAGATTAGGAAGAAGTTATATGTTGCGAGAAATAGGGAATTCCCTCATTAAAGAAAGTCTTTGCGGTTAGTTTCCAGATTTCAAAATTTTCCTTTTCATCTATGTAATTTCCACAGTTTTTGATGATTTTTCGTTTAGTAAATGATTTCCTTCTTTTGGAGTTTTCTTCTCGCATCTTCTTCTTCCTGAAGATACTAGCTGCAAATGACATCAGATGAGCTTCTATCATCTTCATCTTTTACTGGTTTAGTTCCGATGGAAAACTCACATGAAGCTCTTTTTCTTTTTATTTTCTTCGTCTTCTTCTTTTTCCTCTTCGTCTTCACTTTCTTTACCTTCATCCTCTGCATCTTCATCTTTTTTTTTTTCTTTATCCCCTTCTTTTTGTCTATTCACCATTTGATTGCATTGCTTTTGAAGATATTTGAATGGGAAAGTATCTTCTTCAATTTCTTCGCCTTTAAACTTTTGGAACTCACTTTGAATATGGCTTTGCCTTTTTTCCTGTTCACAAAGCTTTGAATTATTTAGGTTTTATAGGAGTATGTGTGTGAGTTGCTTGCAATGTGTATGAGAGGTGCTTATAGTGTGTGTGTATAACACCACTTTATTTCGATGATGATAGTGTGTGTGCTTTGCTTCTGAGTATTATCAGCGTTTATTCTGCGCTCTCAGCGTTTAACAGCACTTAGTTAGAGCTTATCGCAATGTTTGAGTGTGTGTTACTACCGCCTGCAACAGAATTCCGTATTGCTGTCGCTAGATTGAACATATAAGCCCAGTAGTGCGCACACACACGCAGGAAAATATTCACATCCGTGAAATTACTCACACACGTAGTGGTGAGCAAGAACAACCCCCACAGGTAAACATATAGACACACATGAACGCAGGTACGCATAGAGGCATACGTACACACAGTGGTACACACATGGATACTCGTAGAGGCGTACACGCACACGGATTCCCATGGAAGTTCACGCACACACATATATACCCATTGAGGGGCACTCACGTACACAAGTACCCATAGAGCTACGCATACACACTAGCAAAAAAGCTCTCGCGCACACAGATGAGCATAATCATGCACACATACGCATATAATCTTAAGAGGTTAATTGCTGATCTTGAATCTTCTTGCTAGGGAGCCTGTTGTGTTTGATGCGATATGAATGCACTGCCTATTGTGAGCAATTAATAGATTGCTGCTTTAGCAACTTGCAGTAAAGCAGTATGTATATAATAGTGTGTGTGTGTGCGAAAGTGTGGTTAGGCATGTGTATGTGCTTGAAAGACTGTGTGGAATGTGAATGTATATTGATGCTCTGTGTGTGTAGAGCCCTTCTGCTTTCATAGGTTCTCTTGTGTGTGTAGAACCCGTGACTCTTTCTGCAGTCAATCTCAGTAGAAACCTCCGCCAGCGTATCTCTATATACCAGCAGTTTTTACGTTGAATTAGCGTGTGTATGTGTTACTCTATACTTCAACTGAACGAGCTTGATTTTCATATCAAGCTGCTGCATTCTTTGTTTGCGTGAGCTTTCCTAGTCATGTTTCTTGTTGCTGTCAGCATATCATCTCGATGAGAAGCCAATAAAGCTCAGTTCTCTCACACACATACCTCCTATGTGTGCTCCTACAGGACAGCATTAGAGAGGCTGAAGGGATGCCATCAATCAGCGGGAGTGTACATACACTGCCAATTGAAACCTGAGCACATTTAGTGTTTGTATTTGCAGGAATTTCAGATACTTCAAGAAGAGGAAGGAAAGGCTCTCTCTGTGCGTGTTATTGCAGAGCTTCTTTGCTTCAATATAGAGGCCTCTCTGAGTCTTAGATCATACACACACAGCTTTCGGCAATTGCAAAGCAGCTTAGTTTCCTTTGATATGCTGTAAATTCTTAAGATATCTACTTTCACAGAGATTTTTCATTGGTGTATGTACACGTTCACACGCACAGTAGAATGTTTTTGTGCTTCCACGTTATTCAGTTTATACTTGGTGAGCTATCCCTTTGGTGCGTGCGTGACTTGCTGAAGTGAAAGTGGTGTGTGTGCGTCTAGTGCGTGTTTATAAGGTATGTGTGTATGTATTATGTGTATCTAGTACATCTATGGGTGTATGTAGCGCGTGTGAATGTAGTATGCTTGTATGTAGCGTGTGTGTGTGTGCGTGTGTGTGTGTGTATATATAGTGCGTGTGTATCTAGCGTATGTGTATGTGATACTAACCTCCTCCTCCCCCCAACTTCAAGAGTATGCCATGCATTTGATGTAGTGATTCGGCTCTATGATGCACTTTGGTGCCCTTGTGTATGAGGATATCTGTGTATGACTGCGTGTGTGTGTGGAGTATACGTATGCCTGATTGATTGCAGCTTCTGGAAGCCACCACACACAATAGGTGTGTGCGTGCCTCATGGAATGTTTAAGTGTATGAAATAAAAAAAATATGCGAAAATCTTGCTAAAAGCCTGCATCACGTACGAATTATATCATCTCACACACAGATACACACGTATGCAGTTACACAGGGAAACATATATAAACAGATACACACATAGATACGCACACACACATGCAGATATACAGGGAGGCATAGACACACACACCCTCACTCACACCGACATACTCACACCAACGTACCCACACACTCCCTCCCATACACCTCCCCACCACACACACACACGCACACACACATACTTAAAGTAATGGATCTAACTGAGATCCCTCGAGATCTTTCTCCAAGGAGAAAACACTCGTTCCTCTCCTTCGACTTTTTTACTCTCTTCAAGCTTATTTGCCTGTGTGCATGCATTCAAATCGTCACTTTTAAACTGAAGTTGTGTGTGTGTGAAGATGAATTGAAGGATGAGGTAAAGCTCTCTGTTAATCAACACTATCCTGCTGCTAAAGGAGGAGAATCTTGGAGAGATGGAGTAGACGAGACTTCCCACTCTTTTGGTGGTTATGTGTATCATGAGAAACCCAGCGAAGAAGCGATTGAAGATGAAGAAGAAGATGATAATGATGATGATGAAGGCTTCCATCGATTCATGGAGTCTATTGCAGAGCCTATTGAAGTATTTGAGGGAGGAGGCAAGAGGGGATTTTATGAGGTGGGAGAAGCTGGATGGAACGGAGAAGATGAAGAAGCAGATTTGGAGTTTGAGAAGCTTTTAGAAGCTGAGCATATCATGTTGGAGAGGATTAAACGCACTCAGCAGCGTCTTCAATCAAACAAAGAAGATGGTGGAGAAACAGATGGAGGAGAGTTTAGTAGCTTGAAGAGCAAGCATCGTGATGCCTCATCTTTTGCGAGCTTCAAGTCTTTAGAGTTTGAAGAAACGGGTAAATCTTCAGACTATAATGGACGCCTTCAAAGAGCTGAAGTATCTTCTTCAACGAGAGAAGAGGAAGCTAACACGCAGCATTCTGAATCACAGATTCGCTCTTTTTCAGGAATTTATATGGGTGTTTCTTCAAGTAGAAAGAGCGAGGAAGCAGCTTACAGCGATGGCTTATCTACTTCCACTTCAAAAGTAGTTTATGAAGGAGAGGTTGCACGTAAAACAGTGGAGTTAGAAGAAGAAGATCTTCAAAATCTGCAGGGGAAGCGCCTTTCGAAGTCTTTAGAATTTGCTCTACTTCAGAAAGCTGAAAAATCGTCATCTACCCATAGTTTATCCTCGAAAGATATGCCTTCCTCCGAGGAGGCTGCTTCAGACGAACGAAGAAGACTTCCCTCCCTGGGAGGGGAACACACTGTGAATTCTCCCCTCAGCGAAGCCACCCCCCAGGCTGAATATGATGAAGCCCTCCCCCCAAGTTCCAGCAGCGAAGCCATTCCCTATCAAACCCCCCCCCCAACTCCCCATGGTGAAGCCCTTCCCGTGAAACCCCGGCTCCTAACGTCTCAAGATCAGGCCTCCTCCCATCAAACCCACCCCACAAATCTCCATGATAAAACCCCCCNCATCCTCCCCCCTTCCCAGCCACCCACTGCCACCCCTCTCGACACGATTGCTACCACCAACCTCCCCCGAATAACCGATGGAAGACCCTCTCCAGGGGATCATTTTCGCAGTAATCTCCTCTCTGATGATCTGCTCTTCATTGGAGGGCGTAGTAATAGGGGGGGCTCCTCACTCTTTAAGAGTTCGCTTACTTTGAAGTTTAGCCAGCAGTTAGACTCCATCATCTCCAAAGTCTCTCTTTTTTCTGAGGGTGGGTTATATTCAAGCTACAGCCATCTTCCAAAAACTAGGCTAGATATCTTTGGTTCCCCCCTCTTAGTTTCTCCGCTGTTTATGCTTCAAATCATCGAGTTGAGGAAGGAGTTGAGGCTTCTTCTAAAGTCTACTCCAGTGAGCTCAAAATCAGCCTTTGATGTGCCAAATTTTAGGCTTTACTATATTCCAGAGGCTAATTCCTATGAAGAGGGAGAAAAAGCTGGAAAAAGTGAGGATTCCGGGGATTTTGCGGATTTTGCGGATTCTTCAAATTCTTTCTCTTCCTCTTCTTCCGATTCTCCTACTTCATCCCTCCCCCCTTCTCCCCCAGAAAAAACGTCAAATTCCTCAGTTTCTCGCGAATCATCTTTGAAAAAGTTTCGCTATCGTCTTCACTATAGTGTGCAGATTGCAAACGTTGATCGTATCATCAAGAAGCTTCATGGGCAGAGAAATACTCAGATGGAGGCCTTTCCTCATTCTCACTACCCCTGGCGTTTGAAGTCGAGGAACGAAGAGGATGAGGTGGGTGTACATACACCCCGCACACCCTCCACTGAAGAAGGTGGGGAAGAAGAGAAAGAAGAAGAGAATAGCAACTATGAGGGGCTCTCAGTGGTGGAATTTCTGCCTGAGAGGCAGAGTCTGTTTGCTTCCTTCACGTTTCCTCAATGCTTGAAGATTCTTCGTAATGCTCTGTTTGTGTTGAATGCTATGGATAGATCTCACTACCCACCTAATTCCTTCGTTGAGTTCATCAATCACGCACATGATGATGAGCATCGCTCTAGGAGGCTTGAAACAGTAGAGAAGCAGGCGATCTTCTACTCTCATCTCTCTGAGCCTCTGGCTGCTCCACATGTTGAAATGGTGCAAAATCATGAAGATGAGACTTTGAGGTGAGAAGGGGGGGTGGGGGTGAGTGTACAACTGTGAGTGTATGTGTGTGGTCGTAACTGTGTCTTTGTATGACCATAAGTGTGTGTGACTGTGTGTGTGTGACTGTGTGTGTGTGACTGTGTGTGTTTGGCTGTGTGTGTTTGGCTGCAAGCGTGCTTGTGTATCATAGCAAGCTCTCTGGAATTTGCCGTTCATAGGCGCAATGTTGGTATGAATTTATACTTTAATATTAAATGGGATGATATCAATGCGTTAAAATGCAGAGAATCCTATGTTTACCCTTCTTCCATGATAGCTACCCTGACCCCCCCTTATTGGGGCTTTTATCTCTCCCGCAATACTTGAGGGGGGGGCTTAACCCCCGAAACTGCCTTGGGGATGCCCCCCTCCTAGCTTAATCTGTAGTCTCCTATCCCCTCCACCTTCATGGGAGATAGCTACTCCTCATCATTAATCTGAGAGAAGCCTCCCCCC
>JADHZB010002096.1:0-16754 GCA_015657535.1 Nephromyces sp. MM_2019 | reverse complement strand
TGTGTGTGTGTGTGTGTGTGTGTGTGTGTGTGTGTGTGTGTGTGTGTGTGTGTGTGTGTGTGTGTGTGTGTGTGTGTGTGTGTGTGTGTTTGCATGTAAGTAGCCAGCTTTATACGGCTTGCTGTGTTCTTATGAGTCACGTGCATAGTGATTCCTTTGCTGTGTATGCATGTGTGTGTATATTTATGTTTAGTACACCCTCTATGCAGACATTTTCTCTACTAAAGGCAGTGTATGTACCCTCCGAAAGCCTGATTTCCTCTTGTTTTTTGAAATCTTCTTTCTATATTTTCGTCGCACACATCTTTTGGCTGTTATCCTAGTCCCACTATGCACCCTCCATGCACACACACACACACGCAGTCTCATTTTTTCTCAAAACATACCTCTCAATTCATTCGTTATTGAAGGATTGCGCTGGGGCGATACTAACATGCGCTGAAAAGGCTACTATGATGTCTTTGGATGCTATTCAAATGTTGGGTTAGTCAATTTATGTGTGCGTGTTTGTGTGTGAATGTGTGAGTGTGTGCATGTGTCTCTCAGTATGTGTGCTTCTCATAGGTATCTGATGTTCAGTGTGTGCGACTTCCTCATCGTACATTTGTCCCAGCATGTGTGCTTCTCAACATTCATGCATCGTGGTGTGTGGGCCTCTGTGTGTAGCTTATTTCCCTGCTGCTGTTTGTGGATTTGTGTGCAGCTCTTCTTATATAGCAGGGATTGCTGTAAAATCTCAATTAAAACCCTTTTTTCTTCTGTTTCCTCTTCATCTTTCTCATCATCTTCATCTTCTTCTTCTTCTTCAACTTTTATCAGGGGGAAATGGATATACTAATGAGTTTCCAGCTGGAAGGTTCCTTAGAGATGCTAAGCTTTATGAAATCGGAGCAGGTTTTGACTAGTTTTAGAGTGTACATACACCGCTGAAAGCAGCTATACAAGAGAATCCCTGTGTGTTGCATCATCTGAAAGTTGCTTTATTGTACGCTTTAAAGGTGTATGTGAATGGAACATGCTTGTGTGTGTGAGTAAATAGCTTTGTTCCTATGTTTATTTTTGTGCGTTTTTTTGAGTGGAAAGCGTTTTTCTGTATTTATGTGAGTCGCTAGCTTGTTTCCTCAGTGTGTGTTTTTTTTGTATGTGAGAATGAGAAGCATTGTTTATGTATGTGAGTGGATATCGCTGCTTTACTGTGTATTTTTCCTTGTGTGTGCGAGCTTCTTTTGCAATGCCATACTGCTTCATCTTCCGAGATGCTACGCTGTACTTACATACAAAATATTGCAAAAATTTCGAATTTCTCTGCAGGCACATCAGAAATAAGGAGGATGCTCATTGGAAGAGAGTTGAATGAGAGATATCGCCGTGAAAATGTCTAAGAAGATGATGCTCCGCACACACACACAAAGGAATATGACAAAGAACTGCTCCGCACACACACACAAAGGAATATGACAAAGAACTGCTCCGCACACACACACAAAGGAATATGACAAAGAACTGCTCCGCACACACACACAAAGGAATATGACAAAGAACTGCTCCGCACACACACACAATAGCAACTACAAATGCATTAAAATAGTTACTCTACATTCTCACAAGGGCTTCTAGGAAGACTTGCTTAACGCACACACAGAATGGCGCCTAGGAAGAGGCACTCCTACCCACGCACACAATGGAATCTGAGAAAATATTGCTATGCGCACACACAATAGCATCTATGAGAATACTGCTACGCAGCTACAGATGGCATTGAGCTGGCTGATTCTCTTCCACAAATAGATCGGGATTCTTTGTGTGTGTGTGTGTGTGCGTATCTGTTCGCGTATATAAGTAGACCAAAGAATGTGTGCGTTTCAGATCTTGTGTGCACGTTGACTTGTATATAGCTGTATGTGAGTGCATCTCTATGTAGCTGTGTGTACGTCTTGATGCATCTGTTAATATGGCTGCGTCAAGCTGTGTGTCTAGCTGTACACAACTGCATCTGGGTGTAACTGCATCTATTTATGGGGGTATGTATTGGGGGTGTGGCTATATGAATGTGTGTGTAGTAATATGCTGCTGTGTGTGTAGTAATATGCTGCTGTGTGTGTAGTAATATGCTGCTGTGTGTGTAGCAATATGCTGCTGTGTGTGTAGTAATATGCTGCTGTGTGTGTAGTAATATGCTGCTGTGTGTGTAGCAATATGCTGCTGTGTGTGTACTGATATGTGGCTGCATATATAACACTGCACTACGTGTGTATAATGCGATATCGCTTTGTGTGCGGTTCTCTATTGCTGTATGTGCACAATTATTTTGCCCTTGTGTGTGTGTACTTCTGTTTATATCTTTCCTTTAAAAAATTGGTTTTGGTGCTTTCGTTTTTAGGCAAATTTCCAATGTATTAATGTCTTAGCATTTTGGCTGTAATCTGAAACATTTGGATGTATGCATATCCGTGTGTGTGTGCGTATGTGTGTGTGCTACATACTTTGTATACTTGAAAAGTCGAGCTTATACTTTCTTCACTGCCTTTTTGCTGCCTTTTCCGCTGCATACAGCTTGTTTTTATCCACTTGTGCAGGTTTAGTTGTGTGGTGTACGTACACCCCTGTATGTGTGTGTGTGTGTTCAACGGAAGCGACTTAGAACGTCACTAAAGTAAAGGTATGCACCCTTGAGTAAAAGCATGCACCTGAGATTCGTACGTTTGCTTATCTAAAGAGTATAACTGAGCTGATCATCTTGTGTGTGCGAATTGGTATTGTGTGTCCGAGCGGGTGTTGTGTGTGTGCGAATGGGTCTCGGGTGTGCAGCTTTCTTCTGTATAAAAATTCCTCTTGTGTGTGGCCCCGTAGATTCTACGAGCTACTGCTTGAGGCTTTATTTATACCCTACACCTATAGGAATATGTGTGTGTGTTCACCTCTCTTTTGGTGAAGCTGGTTGAAAACTGCAGTAAGCTTAAGTGAAGACCAGCCGGTACAGCGATGTTGCACACATGTATACACTACAGCATTGTATGTGTGTGTTGCATTCATGTTGCTCATTGCGTGTTTGTGTGTGTGCTGTTGGATGGCTACTTGTGTATGCGCCATTGAATTGGTGCTTTTGTGTTTGATATTGTAGGGGTACTGGGTGTGTGCTATTGGATAGCTACTTATGGTGGGCTGTGTGTGCTAATGGGTGGATGCTTGTGTGCGTGCTATTGAATGACTGCTTGTGTGCATGTTGCTCGAAGCTTCCTTGCATGCACGTTATTCGAACTTTTCTGGTGTGTACACTATTCGAAGCTTGCTTGAGTGTGTGACATTCGAAGCTTCATCGTGTGTGTGCGATTCGAAGCATGCTTGTGTGTGTGATATTTGATAAGGGCTTGTAAGCAGCTACGGGTAGTCTACTGCGATATCAGTAGAGGCTAGAATCCAGGAATTCTCTCCAGTGTGTGGGGGCACGAAGCTCTTGCGCTAACGCTTCTATTACTAGGTGCAACACACAACTTTTACTGAATAATTCCAACCCTATATAAGGAGGCAGTGGCACCTAGCGTGTACTAGAGGTTGAAATCACACAAACATAAGGTGGAACTACTAATATAGATCTTAGCTTGATATCAGACACGCACACACACAAACTATAACTCATAGCAGAAGAAACTTATACTGACTGAGTGTCGCTAGATTATAGCCTTTTGTTTCTAGCAGTGCGTGTAATGTGTGTGGTGGATTGCGTGAAGACTGTGTCCACAGCGATTCTGCACTTCACATGGAGTGTGTGTGTGAGGTCTTATTATGTGTGCTACTTATTAAGAGGGTTGCTTGTTATGTCCAGAAGAGAATGTCGTTTATTTGCGAAGCCTTCAATATGTGTGTCCTACGTTCATCTGTGTGCATCTTATGCTGGTGTCTGCCTGTGTGTGTGCATCTTTTGTTGATGTGTATGTACGTTGTTATGCTTGTGTGTGAACCTCTTCTTATTCTGGTATATATACGTTTTCACGCACCTATATGTGTGTGTATGTACACTCATCCTCCTATGCGTGTGTGCGTTTTGATGCTCCTATACGTGAGAACATTCTTATGCTCCTACGTGTATATATATATACTCTCATGTTTGTGTGTGCATTTAGAAGCTAACATTTTGCCTTGGCTGGTGTGTAGCTCCTGTGCTGATCATCAGGAAAGCTGCGATTCGCGTTCTAAATGTTGCGAAGACGATGGGGTCAGAGAGGATTATACACACACATGAGAGTAAGAAGTAATACTTGCATACATTCAAAGCCTTCAACAAAGAACACACACACATATTGCACGTAGTGCAGATATATGCAGTATATTATCACAAGCGCACACAAGCAAGAGGTACACTATCTAGGTTATTTACAGGTTGAAAAGGGACGCACACACACACATAAACACATACACTTCCACGGATATAGATGTGCACATGCCTGAACACAGGCACTGACGCACATGCATACAGGCCCGTACAAAGATATAGACACGCAGATATACTCACACACGCAATGACATACACCCCCACACACCCGCACCCGCTCCTGCGCACACAATTCACAACACACACACTCCCACACACTCGCACCCATACCCACCTATGCACACATTTCAAAACGCACATACACACACACTGTGACGCTAGCAGATTGTAGCAAGACACACACACACAAAGTATCAGTATCATAGGAGCACACAAACTGCACCCCCCCCAGACGTTTTCAAGAGCCCCAACAAAAGCCACAACTCGAATGCGAACACAGACGCACCACCACACATGCGTGTGCGACACAAATATCACAAATGAGAAGAACCTTCATCATCCACCAATAAGGCGATTGCATAAACTGCCCCCGTCAATTCTTTTTGTCTTTCCTAAGAAATATGTAGCAAACAAAATGTAGTCTCTCTTCCTCATCTTCTTCGTACGTGCACACGCACACATTTAATTTTTTCTGTCTAGAGGAAGAGAGATACCTCCATAAGATATAGCATGTTCCCTCAAGCAACTTTTGGCTGCAATTTTTCCCTCCTGGTCCTTCCTCATACAAGAAGCAATGGTGACCCCCCAGCCTAAGTAGTGGTTAAAACCCCTTGTTTAGCTTGTTAGAGAGAACCCTCCCCCCAGCTTTAAAAGTGGTTCAAACCCCCTCCCACCCACTCCTAATATATGTTAACCCCCCACCTAAACCCCTCTTACATTTACCCCCCACCTACCCCCCTATATCCGATATCCTCCCAGACAACCTCCCACCCCCCCCTACACCCATAACCAATTCATCGTTCCGAATCACACACACACACACACACACACACGCCCGAAAATGATTATACTCTTCCTCGTAGGGCTCTATCTTGGGGTTAATGCGTTCTTGTGCTTTTCCCTTGTCTGCATAGCTGCAGTGAACGCATTATCTCTGCTCTTCTTCAGCACTTCCTCAGGGGGAATCCCCCCCCCCNCACCCCCCTCCGGAAAGACCCCCTCCAAACCTTGTTAAGCCTTCCACACACACTATCTTATTCCGCACCCCAGAAGACTGTAAAGTTTGCAGTTGTCATTGCTCATCCTGATGATGAGGTTATGTTCTTCGCTCCCACCTTGATGAAGCTGGCGAGCTTAAACAGGAGGAAGGCGTATGTAGGAGGTTTTTTCTATACTTGTTGTAGCTGGATGAGGGAGCTTGGAGGAGGGGTGGAAGAGTTTCTGCTTATTCGGTGGTTTCTGAATATGTTTTGGAGTGAAGGTTTCAAACGGCATGGAGAGGGAATCTTCACAGGCGGTGGGTTGGTAGGAAAACCCTTGGAGGGTGGGCTTTCTGTTGCCTCTGAGGGGGAAAGCTTCAAGGAAGTCCCTCTGTTGCGAGACCTAGTAAAAAGCGAAGTGGTAGGAACCCCCCAGGGGTTGAAGGAACTTGTACCCCCCGACACCACGAAGGGATCCCAGAGGTCTCACACCCCCCAGGAGTCCCACACCCCTCAGGGATCCCACAGCCCTCAGGGATCCCACACCCCACAGCAATCCCATAACGCCCACACCACCCATACCCCCCACAACCCCAAAGAATCCCAAGAAACCCTCCTATTCGAGCCATTTCTCCTCTGCTTATCAAATGGAAACTACAGAAATCAGGGTAGTATAAGGGAAGAAGAGTTGCTACGTAGCTGCAGCTACTTGGGAATACCAGAAAACAACGTGAAGATGGTGAAGAGGAAGGAACTGCAGGATGAGCCTCATACAGTATGGCCTGCAGAAATTGTAGCGAAAGAGTTTGAAGATTTCGTCTTGAAGAACGATATTTCACTGGTCTTTACGTTTGATCATCGGGGAATCTCTCGGCATCTCAATCACCAAGCAGTTCATGAGGGTGTGAGCTTAAGCTGTAGGATGGCTGAAGGTATGGTGTGTGCGTGGATTTGGCGTTGGTGAGGTGTATGTGGATTTTGTGTTCGTCAAGTGCATGTGGGTCTGATGTTGGTGGGATGTGTGTTCATTTGGTGCTCGTGAAGTGTGTGTGTGCGGGCTTGATGTGGAGAAGCCTTTCATATGTGTGGGTTTGATATGGGTATGCCTCATGTGCCCAAATTTTCAGGTATTTCTTTTTGGTTATTATTTGTTTCCTTGGCGTGTGTGTGTGTGCGCTTGCCTGTGCATATACACGAGCATTTTTACGTGAATCAAACTATGGGTTTGATTGGATATAGCATACTCTTCATTCCTTAGCGAGGCTAGCTTCTATGGATGTGTGTGAATAAACTGATTGAGCAAAACCTTTTTCTAGCTGCTCCCTTCAAGTTCAAACTGCTATAAGTAGCTGTAATACACCCTTACCCCCCCTGCACCCCTCTTACCCCCCTTCTTTACTAGATGCTACCTTCAACCTCCCTCCCACAAGTGGGTGTGCGCAACCCCCCACCCCCCCAAACCACCCTCGTAGCACCCCCCTGATACCCCTCCTATCCCTCCCTCAATCACCCCTAACCCTCCCAATCCCCCCCCTCCTCTTCCTGCTTCTTCAGCTCTAAAAACGTCCAAAAAAGAGGGAAAAGAGCTGCTTGTGTATTTTCTTCAGAGCAGCAGTTTACCAAGGAAATTTCTTGGTATTCTCGATCACTTTCTCCCATCATCTTCAAGTGATGAAGTGAAGATCTTCATGCCTTGCCCTCAGATCGTATTCATTGGGCTTCTTAAACATTGGTCGCAATTTGTGTGGTTTCGTGTGCTTTTCTCCTTCTTCTCCACTACTTCCTACGTGAATTCATACAAACCAGTCTCTGCCAGTTTCAAGCAGAAGGAAGTTGTTAGTTGTTGCTAACAGGTGTGTGTGTGTGTGTGCGCATGTGTGCGTTTTTGTGTGTTTCTGTGTGTTTCTGTGTGTGCATGTGTGTATGTGTGTTTGCGCGTGCTTGTGTGTGTGTTTCTGTGTGCGTGTGTGGGTTTGCACGTCTCTTTTTTTCCGTGTGTGTGTGCGTGAATATTTTGATGACGCTTTTTTTAGTTTGAGTGCTGAAGGGGAAAGATGTGAAATATACAAGATACTTTGTATTGGTGCGTAGTTACGCCTTTATATCCGCGCACTATGAGCTTTTGAATGCTGTAGAGTCTTTCTATTGGTTAATCTGTGTGTGTGTGTGTGTGTTGCTTGTTTGTTGGTATGTGTTTGTGTGTGTATGAACTCAGTTTCTGTAGGAAACTTGAATGCGAATTAAAGCTTCGCGTGGGGTTTTTGAGGTTGGGGGTAGAGTAGGGGAGGATTTGGGGGGAGGCAGGGGAATCAGGGGGGATGTGTGTGTGATTGTATATTTTTACGTACTGAACTCCAATTTTGCGTGTCTATTGGGGAGTCTTGTGTGTGCTGAATGTCTTTGCGCCTTGGCATTACCCTATGCTTTCCTGCAACGCTGGTGATGAATCTCACACATACACACTAGGCTCGCAGCTCGCACACAAGTATGTGTGCTTCAGCATTCTTGCTGGCACCTAAATATCCTCATAAGCCTTTGAGAAGGCCTTTTAGTGAGATAGCGAAGGCCGGTAATTGTGCGTGTGTGCGTCTGTGTGTGTGTGTGCGTGTTGGTGCGCTATACTTCTATTTCTGCCTCTGGAGAAATTGTCAAAAAAACAGTTGAAGACGACTAGATTCCTTGGATAAGTTGAATATTCTGCAAAAAGGCTTCGCAAAGAGGAAGTCACAGTGTGTGTTGTCCTCGAAACTTCGAGTCTTCTCGAGGTGTACGTACACCACGTGAGTAATTACAGGGAAGAGTATCTCTCTGTTTCGCATACATTTGTGTGAAGCTCCTGGGGGTGTATGTACACCTGATGACCAACAAAAAGCAAGTGTAACTCTCTGTTTTGTGCACATGAGCTTGAAGCTCGCTGGGGTTCATGTGCACCAAGTGAGTAACTACAGAGAAGGGTATAACCCCGCTTGAAAGATACATCTTTTCTATAGATAATCGCTTGCACACGCACGCACATAAGTTAAGTGTGTATTCAGAGCTTTTCAATAAATGAAGATAGTTGACTAGGATGTATGCTGCTGTAGAGATTTAGTTGAGAAAACCAAGTACGAAGCTCTTTGCTTGTAGTGAAGATCAAGATCAGCTTTTATATGTTTTAAATGAGAAAAAATACACACACACACACACACACACACACACCAACACGCACACACACACACCCCCCCCACCAACACACACACACACACACCCACCAACACGCACACACACGCACCCACCAACACGCACACACACACACACACACCCCTGTATATACAGACGCAACAGAGTTGTAGAAACACATAGAAATATATAGCTGCATGCACAGGCATAAGCAGCTGTACAAGCGCATACAAACACACAAAACGATTCATAGGCAATTCTCAGCGTTTTTTTGTACCAAAAAAGGCATTGAACACACGCACACACGCCTTAAAACCCGAAAGAAGGGAAGAAATGTTAGCAGAAAACAGCGGGAAGATGAAGAAGTTGTGCTGCTCACCCCTATCACATTTTTTGGTGATGTTTGATGGCTTTTGTAGCGAGTTTGAGGTTGTTTTTGGTTTTCTGGGTTATTTCTTCATTTTGAAGCATTTTGTTAGATTTCCTCCACCTTTTGCTAAGTTTTTATACTTTTTCTCCTCTTTTTTCTCTTCTTCGCGATCTCCCTGTCCTTCCTCTTCTTGCCCTTCTCTCTCTTCAACCCCTCCTCAGCCCCCAATAATTAGTCGGAATCAAACATTACAGAGTTTATTCCCATAGGGATTTCACCTAAAAAATCACAAAAAAATGCATAATATCTTCGTGTGTGAAGGCTCTCTACATCAGTATGAAACGAGTGTATCTACACCCACAAAGTAGCAGGTAGCAATGCGAGCTAAGGCGATAGAAAAATCAAGTGTGTGTGAAAAAAGGGAGTGTAGGTACACCGAAGAATGCTTCAATAAGCACTTCATCAGATGCGATTCTCTGCAAAAAATAAGATGCTTTCACTATTAGAAAGAGACTAAAACACTAGCGACACACATAGTAGTACATACACTAACACATGCACAGGAACACACAAATAGTAACACACAGTAATACGCACTCAGTAACACACTGGAACACACTATAACACACACTCAGTAGCACATACTCAGTAACACACATAGAGAAGTAGCACACACAAGAAAGATACGCAATGGCACGAAGAGGAGCATACACAGCAGTAAACTGCAGATAATCACACACTTCTACATTCAGATAATTCCGTACATTCCCTTACACATACGCAGATAATCGCACACTCTCAAATAATCGCATACACAAAATCAAAGGATTAAGATATTCCATCAAACATACAAAATTTGAGAAAATAAAGACTGTGTACGTACACTCAGCAAAGCCTATCAGTTTAACACGGTGTGCGTGAACGCACGAAAAAAAGCCTATCAGCCTAAGATGGTGCGTGTGGGCACTCAACAAAACCGTATTAGCCTAAGAATATGTGTGTGTGTGTTTGTGTGTGTGTGCACTCAATAAAGACTGTCAGCCTAAGATCATGCGTATGTGTGCATAGGCTCAATAAGGACTAGCAGCATACAAATTGCTTACCAATTCCTTTCCAAGACGCCCTCTTCTTCTTCATTTTTTCGCTTCTAAAATCCTTTCCTCGTACCTAAACAGAAGCAAAGAAAACTTCAAATGATGACGAGGAAGTGAGTGTACGTACACCACCGCAATGTAAGCCCAAACTTCTACGGAAGGCAGCACTGGGGAATATTGGACAATGGGTTCAAGACACATCCAGCAATACCGGTGAATGAAGAAGGCCTTAGGGTAACCTCTTAGCAAAAACACACACACATTGAAGCTAACTGAGGTGGGCGGGAACAAGAATAATATGGGAGTAAGTTAAGTTGAATGCATACACACAACGCTAGAAACAAGGGAAGACACAGGGACATATACACAAGGGCACATACACACGGGCACACAAAGAACCTTGTGTAAGTTGAAGTGAATTCACGCACAAAAATCACCACACAAACATATCCCTCTCCATGCCTATGAAAATTGACAGAGATAAAAACGACAACACACACATTAATCGCACATCAACTAAGACACACACACAAGGCCCAGCATTCCATATTACCCAGTACACACAGCTATAAAAAGCTCATTCTGCACGCACACAAACATCTCAACAAACAACAAGGAGGGGGAGTGTACGTACACTCAGCTTTCAAGAAGCCGCTTACATTTCCCAGCTCATGAGCAGCCTTTATAGCAAAGGAATCATCAGATTTGCTCCAAAAGGAGTTATCCTTGAGGGATGTGTGTTGTATCTTCTGATTCCATAGTTTTGTATCAATTCTTTGAAAAGGAAGGTTAACTAAGCAAATGCAAAGAGAGGTGTGTGCGTGTGTGGGAGGAAGGGGCGTAGATGTGTGCGTGGGTACGTGTGTGCCTGTATTGGCATGTCTTCTTGGTAATACCATGCACTTTATACTCTCCGCACATACACTAAAATACAGAGCATACAAGGCAGAAAACTCTTACAAAATCAGCTAACCAAGTACACAAACCTGTTCAAACTCTTTCACACACACAGCAATTGGAATGTATCTCAAACATACAATTGACTAACATCATCACACACATACACACACACACACCACTAATCTACCCCATCATACGCAGCTGACCAACACCATCACATACACACATAGCTAAGACTACAGCATAAATAAAGATGATAGCAAACACTCCTATATCAAATGCTCAAGTGTATGTACATCTAAAAGCTTCTCAGATCTCTCACCTTTTGGCGATTTCTTCGCACGGCGCACACTATTTGTCTCCATATTACCATTATGCATACTCTGATCATCGGGTGTGCACACATCACCTCCGACAGCAGTACCACTGTGAAGTCTAGAAGAAGTAGAAAAGGCTTCTTCTTGCTGTTTCTCTACCTTTGACTCCTTATTTTTATCCTCCTTCTTTCGTTTTACATTCGCTCCTTCGCCATGATTTTCTGGACGAAAAAAGCCTTGAAATAGTGTTAAACTGTGAAAATGTGGTGTGTGTGTGTATGTGTGTGTCTGTATGTCTATGAGTATGTGCCTATGATTATGTGCTCATTTTTATGCGTGTGCGCACGCGTTTCATGTGCATGTTACGAGGTACGCAACTTACTGAAAGATAGAGCACACAAGCTCTCAGGAAAAATCCCATGATTGGGCGAAATACTTTAAATTTCGCACACCAAACAAGGAGTGTATATACACTCTATATAATCCACTTGAGATTTTAAATTTACTTAGCAAATCTCAGGAGGTGTATAAAAGTTCCCCACAAGCAACTAAAAAAGATAAAATAGCACACAACCATGAACACATATGCGCATGAGCACACATAAATGAGCACAAACTGGTGAGCACACATACATGAGCACACAAAACACCACCCTTTAAAAAACCCTTGAATAACACACAGAAAATCTTCCCCAGAACCTAAGACACACCTTTTTCAGCCTCCGTCTTCACTTCATCTTCAACTACCCTATCAATACACTCTTCATCTGCTTTCTTGCGCTTTTTCGTGGATGTACGTACACCCACTTCCTGAGCTTCCAAAGAGGGAAGAACTGATGCTGTAGCTGATGCTATCGTCGCGCTCTCTGCTTCAATCATCTTCTTCTTTGCAGCCTTCTTCAAGCTCACAGTAGTGAGATCGAGGGCAACTTCATTTGATGTGTGTGAGGCTTTCTCAGCAGCTTCTTCCACTGATTTGAGAGCTTCTGTGTGCGCATCATTTGCTTCTAGGCTGTTTTCACATTTTGAAGATTTTTTTGTGTGCGCAATTCGTAGATTCTTATGGCTTTTCTTTGATTCAAGTTGAGTTGCAGTAATGTCATCCTTCTTTGGTAGAGACTCTTGGGTGTATGTACACCTTCGAACCAATTTTGAGAGCTGGTATAGTGTGTGCGATGCATCACTAGCCTTCTCCTCTGAAGTCTGAAGGGAAGGGAAGTGGAAAGGCTCTTGTTTGTCAAGCAGGAAAAACTCCTTAATGCCCAACAAGAGGTGAGGTTGACAAAGAAGAGAAAGAAGAAGAGATGGAAGATAAGGAAGATGAATAACATAATGCAGAGGAGAAAGAGAGAAGTGAGAGAAAGGCGAGGATAAAAGAGAAAAGAAGGAAGAGGAGATAAAAAAGAAGAAGCAAAACGATGAACTGAGAAAAGGCAACAAGCTTAAGAGAGCGCAAGAAATTTCAGCATATACAATGAAGTAACGCTGCATGTGTGTGTGGGCCAAAAAAAATTCATAAGGAAATGCCACAAAAATAACTTTCATAGATAAAAATAGAACTCCATTGAGACCATAAACATTCCATTGGATGGAAAAGCATCAATTGTGAATAAGAACGCACGCATCTTCATCCTCCTCTTCATCTGCATCTTCATCTTCATCTTCTTCTTAATCTTCATCTGCATCTTCTTCTTAATCTTCATCTGCATCTTCATCTGCATCTTCATCTTCATCTTTTCATCTTCTCCATCCTCACCACCTCCCCCCCCACCACAATCACCCATCCTCCTCTTCCTCCACAAATCTCACCAGACATGCTTCTTTAGCGAAGAATTTCGCTGCTTTTTTATATTTTTTCTCAATGAGGAAGCAGTAAACAAATGACTTCACAATGGGCAAGTCCTCATCGCGAATACCCGCAGAAACAGCCATTCTAAAGACGAAGAAAAGATAACAAGGTGACAAAGAAAAATGGCAGATGAAGAAGCAGCGTTCATGGCTACAAGAAGAGGAGGAAATCTCGTAAAAATAGATAGAATAACGAATTTTAGTGAAAAATGGGTGGAAAAATTTGAAAAAAACGTTTTAATCGCAAAAAAGGCAAGAAAATCGATGAGGGAGCAGAAAAAAGTAAAAAATAAAAAAAATTACCCAAAAATGCTGGAAAAATCAAGGAATACAACGAGAAATTCAACCAGAAGATGAAGGAGGAGGAAGATTTGAAGATGAAAAAAATAATGCGGATGATAATGAAAAGTTGAAGATGATGAAGACGAACACAGCCGATAAAGAAGAAGCACAAAAAAACTCCAAGCAAAGAAAAGCAAATGTAAAGGTTGCAGATACTCTCTCCCCAAAAAACACCAATTCACACACACACAACTCCACACTCTACACTCTTTCACTTTCTACCCTAAATTGCCGAAAAACTCTTGAAACTTAACGCTAAGAAGAACAAATGGAGAGAATTTAGGCTTAAAATGGATGAAGATGAGGAGGAATACTCTGTAGAAATCATCAAGTCGCTAAATTAAAACCAGCAGTTTGATAAAGCTTCAGTAGTTGGAGTGTACATAAACCAATGAAAAAGATTCATTTTTGAAAGCAGATCGCTAAATTCCAGCTTTTTGGGGAATTTGTTATATACTCACGTAATAGAGGGAGAAAAGCTGTTGTAGAGGCTAAGAAGAAGTAAATTCACATTAAGTAAAGAGGAATGATAAATCCCGTAGCATCTCTATTTTATGATGAGGAGGGAGTGGGTGTACGTACACCCCCTTGAAGAAGAAGAAGAAGTGAAATTTCTCTTTTTCTGCGATAGTTTAATGCCTGCAAAATACTGATATAACGCTGTGAAGCTTCGTTGAGGGGTATGCTCATGACACAGCTGCCTCATACAATGAAGCTGCACACAGAAAGAAGTCGCACACACACAAATATGCCGCACATACACTTACTCGCAGCTACGAGCTCTGTTATTTGCAATCTCGCATCAGGCACGTACTCGGCATCGAGGCACACACACAAACGATTACTTACCATCGCCCACTAGTCACAGCGCAGACACACGTACCACATACACGCACACGCGCTATATACATTCCACACGTGCACCGCCTAGCCCAATACACGCAGAAGCCGCACACACACACACATCAGACACACAAACATATCTTTCTGAATGATATGCTGTTTGCAGATCTTCGAAATATTAATTTTCCTTAAAATCAGGTGAGAAGATGAAGATGATGGAGATGAAGATGAAGATGATTATGAAGATGATGATGAAGATGCTAAGAAACAAAGAAACTTCAAACTTACATTTCATAAGGCGTGTATAGCAGGTGATGAAGTGGAAAACAAGAGAATAAGATGCACAAAAAAACCCGAGAAAACAGCGGATTGTAAGGCGAATAAACAGAGACAAATAAAATAAATGGCAGCATAAATGAATTGATATGCTTCCCACATGAACAGAAGCAGAAAAAACAGTAAATTTATCGAGAAGAAGAGGAGGGAAAAATAATTGGAAGTAGACGCAATTACAGGCAATGAGATGAAGATTTGCTCAGTATAAAGGCGGAGAAACAAGTGAAATACGCACACACGAGCCCTTTGAAGATTGGCACAAGGGAAACACACACACACGAACTCTTCGGAGTTAAATTGGCTTCTTGTACACACACAACCTCTTTGAAGATTCAAGCAATCTCAGCACACACACCTGCACACACGCGCATACAGCCTCATTGTTGGCTGGAAATGATATCAGCGTGTGCTTGTTAATGATAAAGACGAACAAGCAGACTGCAACTCTCTGTGTGTAGGGCACGAGTATTGCACGTTGTGTGTATTGCACGAATATGATGCATCGTCAGGAAGAGTGTAGCCAAGCGCGTGTGTGCATATGATAGAATCTTCATAGAGTGTATACTCTTTAGATTATCCTTCTCTTCTTTGAGCTTCTAGTAGTCTTGCTACTTCGCACACAAGCAGCTTTTATCCTCTTTATAGTACTTATTCATCCCTAAGCCGCTATGCTACTTTGAAGATGAGTTCCCACACTAGGAAGTCTGCAATTTCAGTGTGTGTACGTATGCTTTAGAGTGTGTGTACAGCTTTTAAGCTGGCTGGCCTTGAGGATGCGTGTGGAGTGCGTGTGCAGAGTGTATATACACCTATAGTCATGGCGCACAAAGTGTCTGTGCGTTATTTTTAAAGGTGCCAAATTAACTTATTATTGTGTGAAGTCTATCTCTGAAAGTGTGTAGTGTGTGAAGGCTCCCTATTAAGCTGTGTATGATGACGCCCTCTTTAGGTATGTGTGTGTATGTGTGTATTTTCTTCTGAAGCTACCCAACTAACGTGTGTGCGATTTCTTATTATCGGAGCATCTTCATTCAGATTCACCTGATGGAGGATCGCTCATTCAAAAGTCTATTGCGCAGTATTAAGCGTGAAGATGAGGGGATATTGAACCGACTGAGAAGTATATACTATGATGCGGAGTTTGTGGAGGTAAGCATCTAGTCTAGCAAATTCACACACACGCACACACATAAATGCAGATTCGAACCTATACACAGATACAGACATGTACACATACAAAATTATACACACAGGCACACACAAATCACATGCACAGATACGGTTATACACGCACACTCACTTAGTAGATCGAATTGCGTGTATTCAAATTCTCTCCACAGTGTACGTACACCGACTCTTTGAATCTTTCCAGTATCCTTTGGAGAAACCTAAAGCGTTGATATTTTACACTTTTATATGAAGGGATTTCTTGTGTGTTAGATGCCTTTCTTTGTGAGTCTTAATTTCACTTACGTGAATTCGGATGCGTGTGGGTGTTTTGATGTAGACATATGTGTCATACTTTCAACGAAATTTGCTCAAATATACTAATGGCATACTATATAAACTTGCGTAATGATAGTGGCTAGCAAGCAGCTACATTCTGTGTGTGTTGAGGTGTACGTACACCCGCTGCTAAATCTGCAAAATATGAAGGTTTTCTTTGCGGATTTTTCTTTGTGCAGAGTTTCAAGGAGCAGCTCTGTTCAACCTCTCAAAGCTTCGCTACCATTGCGAATCTAAGATGTGGCTCTTGGTACTGCAAGGTACGATGTTTGCTGTATGTTCCTTTGATACGTGTGCGTGTGTATTTATGGTGTGTATATGTGTGCTTTTGGTGTATATCCTTTTGGTGTGTGCTCTTTTGGTGTATGTACTTTTGATGCCTTAATATAGTGGAGCATGGGTGTGCATTTTTTTTTCTTTATGAGACCTTTACTGTAGATGTTATTAGTTTGCGTGGATTTAGGCGTTTTTACTGCCTCTGTGTGTGTGTGTGTGTGTGTGTGTGTGTGTGTGTGTGTGTGTGTGTGTGTGTGTGTGTGTGTGTGTGTGTGTGTGTGTGTGTGTGTGTGT